>JAACNH010002570.1:0-37934 GCA_019447015.1 Hymenochirus boettgeri
TAGTCAATTGACCAGCTTGTAGCCATGTGACCATCTTGTAGTCATGTGAAAAGATTGTAGCCACATGAACAGCTTGTAGCCATGTGACCAGCTGAGCCATGTTTTAACAGCATGTAGCCATGTGACCCTTGTAGTCATGTGAACAGCTTGTAGCCACGTGACCAGCTTTTAGTCATTCGACCAGCTTGTAGCCATGTGACCATCATAGCCACATGAACAGCTTTAGCCATGTGACCAGCTTGTAGCACATGAACGCTTTGTAACCATGTACCATCCTGTAGCCACATGAACAGCTTATAGCCTGTGACCACTTGTAGTCATGTGCCCATCATGTAGCCACATGAACAGCTTTAATTCATTGATCAGCTCGTAGTCAGTGAATCTTTTATTCATGTGATCACTTTAGTCAGCTGAACAGCTTTTAGTCATGTGACCAGCCTCTGCCTGCACTAATAGGCTTTTCAACTGTTCTTTTTTTTATGTCGTTCAGGTTGTTCCTGTTTTCCCATCATTAAGTCCTAACTAACACGCCCCTTTAAAATGTAAAAACAAATAAAATAATTTTCTTACCTTTTTTTTAAGTCTTGGAAAACAGAATAAAAAAACTCTTGAATTCGCTTGATCCGATTTGGAGCCATTTCCAATTTCGATGACTTGAGAAAATCTGTATTTGGTTATAATTTCAATTGGTTATTATTCAATACCAACATATTCCTTCTAAAGATGAATAACATGGGGGATTTTATAGACGATACGTTTCTACTAAACTAAAAAAAAAAAAATATTTGGATAAAATATTCTATAGATTATTTATTCTAAAAATGTCCATTCCATGTCTGTCTTAAAATGTATCAGGTAGATTAATCATTACGATGTTCTTTTTCAGAAATTTAAGAAATGGGGAAAAAATAAAATGTGTCCTCACCTCTCTAGTCTTCAATCAAAATGATATTTTTTGCTGAAACTTCTTGCTCAAGGCTAGCCGTTGCCATAGAAACCAATGACATCACAAAAAGAAAACATGGTTGCCATAGAAACCAATGATGATATCCCCACATAGTGAACGCTGCCCCCTCTGATTTTAATGGAACCAAGCTTTAAAATAAAATGTGCTAGTATTTCTGCATAAAAACTGAAGATAATTAACTTGGTGATAAAGAGTTAAATTACTGTTCTTCTATTTTTTACTTCTCTTTATTCGACTATTTTTTGGACTGTATCTCCTCCTAGTAAATTCGCTTAGACTTGTGGGGCCACTAGCAGTGTTCTGTTACCTACTAAGGGATACGTGGAAGCGATATTATAAAAAGTTTGTTTTATGGTCATTACACAACAAATATACCCCTAACGATCGTTAAGGTGCGGTATCGCCAAAAAATGCAACATTGCGTGTTTACAAATAGGAACCAAACTTTATTCACCATTTAAACATGCTAAGTACACGCCCAAGTCTGAATAAGTGTGGTAGGATATAAGAATATTAAATATTACAAACCCCCCCGAAATAATGTTTGCTGTTTAATTTGAGCCTCAAGCTGGGGTTATTGCACATAAATTCAGAAGTGAATGCTTTTCACAAGCATTGCTACCCTACAGCAGGGACGTTTCTAGGTATGAGAGACCTAGCAAAGCTAGGGTAGTATTCATATGTGGAAGGAGCCATTCAAAGTTTTTTTCTTTTAAAGACGGATCCATATCAGCCATAGAGCATCAGACGGTTACCAATCAGTTTCCTGCAGTCTCCCCTTTGCACACAATATAATCATCTTGGATGAGCTTTCCAATCTATGTACAGACTAATCCAAAAGGGGGTTTCGGGGAGGTTTCAGTTGGGAAGGGGGCACCAGGGGAGACTTGTTTGCTGTCAGGGCGTAGGAATCCCTATAGCAACCATAGCAGTTGCTATGGGGCCCTGAGCCAAAGGGGCCCCATCCAGGTCCCTCTGCAGGCATGTGCACCCTCCTGAGAAATTTTTTACCTCACGTAGTTCAGCCATAAACCCAATTTTGTTTTAATTAAACCTTTCAAAGTTCCCCCCCAGGTTTAATTAAAATGAAAACAGAGTTTGTGGGGCGTAAACTTGCTGCAGTATTGGCCAGGTTAGGTTGAACTGCCACCAAACTGTTTCAATATGGGGGGCCGCATCTGAAATCTTGCTATGTGGCCCTGTGATATCTAGCTACGCCCCTGTTTGCTGTGCCCTACAGTAATGGATTTGGGTGACTAATTATATAAACATCAATTCTTTCAGCAGTCTGTAAATCTATTGTAGGAAATAAATCTTCACCAATTCTTTATGAATAATTCCCTACATCTGATTCAAATGGGCTTTTAGCCTTAGGGCTAGTTGTTTAGTTAGTACACCTCTTTCATTGAAAATAGCACTATCATAACTTTTGACAAGAGTAGAATTATCTTTCTAGCTGTTGTGAATACAAAGGTATCAATATTCATAGTTTCACTATTGTGTCTGCAGTGTTTGTCTGGCATGCAGCATAGGCCACAGCCAAGCAAAATTGACCTTTTTTAAAGATGCAGGCCTGCAATCACTATATGGGCTTTCCTCTGCATATGGAAACCTTAAGAGAGAATTTTTCTTTCAGGCTTGTGTCTAGCTTTAAGAACGATAATAAAAAACTGGGTTTAGGGCTTATGGCCCTCTGTCCCAGCAGTAGGATACAAGCCATCAGCGTGAAAACTAATTAATGGTGGTGCGATTGTCACAGCTGACAGTGTAAGCAGGAAGCGCCATCCCTTATACTGCTGTAAGTTTGGATATCACATCATGAAGGATGGTGGGAGGAACGAACTAGAAAGCAGACTCTCCGAAACTCCAATATATAAATAAAACTTAGCGTTATTCAAACAACTAAAATAGCACCATTCCTAGACATACAACCTCCTGAAGAGTAGGAGAGGGAGATGCCGGGGGAGGGGTGTGGCCTGACGCGTTTTGCGGTAACTTCTGCTTCCTCAGTCTCTCTTGGTAATATACAGGTGAGTATCCAATCAAAAGCAAGCATAAACCCAAAGAACCCAAGTAATCTCATAAATTGATACTTGAGACAAAAATATACATCGTAAAACTGCAGCAAACAACCACCAATAGATACAGAATGTATACAAAATTTACAATATCAGTTCAAAACATACAGGGAGATTCAATAAAAGTTCTTATCGTTTACATATTGGAGTTTCGGAGAGTCTGCTTTCTAGTTCGTTCCTCCCACCTATCCTTCATGTATTATACTATTCCGGATTGGTCGGGCCGGCTACTATGGTGGCATGTGAACACTGCAGCCGCTTCCACAGTAAGTAACCTTTCTCGAAATAGTGTTTGTAAGTGGATAGACTGAAGCTACACACATTAAAGGTATGAGTGTTCTATTTTAAATAA
This sequence comes from Hymenochirus boettgeri, assembly GCA_019447015.1. Lineage (NCBI taxonomy): Eukaryota > Metazoa > Chordata > Amphibia > Anura > Pipidae > Hymenochirus > Hymenochirus boettgeri. The sequence continues at coordinate 3,398 of JAACNH010002570.1, forward strand.
AGACCCACGTTCCCCTTTAATCTATCATAGAAAAACAGTTGGAGAAAACCTTATTGTATCAGAACGAACCCAGTATAAAATCCAATTAAGTGAATTGACATGGTGAGAGCAGTATGTACACATTTATAAGAGGCTTCACTGTCAGAATATCCAGGGTTACAGCTGGTGATTGCATCCTGGACCTATGTAATTGGCTTTCCTGTCTAATTTGGTGCACGGGGGGGGGGGCGGTTGGGTTTCACGCACCCATTTACCATTTCAATGGAGAACTACATTTTGTTGGTGAGGCTGTTTTTGGGGTTGAGCTTGATGGACTTGTAATGACGAACGCCTTTGGTTGATAGCCACATTTATCCGTTCCATCACGTTTAATTTATGGTTATGTTGAAAAAAAGACTGTTCCAAACACCGCAAAGTCATTAGAAAGATTTGACATTCGTTTGACAAATCTATGTAATGTCTTTGCAGAGCATTTTAAGCCCAATGATGTAAAAATAGAACAGGTCAGGCAGTTTTCGGATACAGGAAGGTGTAGTGTATGGGCACTTTAATAAGGCCAATACTTAATGCTTGAAGGATAATTATACTCACCTCCCCACTTCCTGCATAGCTGCAAGTACCCAGTAAAGTCCTCACCCCTGGGTACTTAACCTAATTGCTGAGTCTCCTCGGCAGTCCGGTCTGGTCCTCCTACCACTGTCAGTGACGATATGCAAAGCAGCCCGGAGGATCTTACCGAACGTCGATGGAATTTTCAGCTGTAAGTAAAGTATCGAGAGGTGAGGACTTTGGCCCTCTCACCCTGGGTACTATGCAGATATGGATCAGGGAATAGGTGAATTGTCCTTTAACGTTTCTTTTACTGTTACTGTATAAACACACATATAAAAATGACATGAATGACAATCATATAATTCATATAATCAATTTATTAACACAAACGTATAACTGTACACAATCTAAACCAAGAGGAGGGTGAGGGGTATCCAGTTAATAACAGATTTTCCAGATTAAATTATGGCGAAAAATTTTATTTCCAGTGGGAAAAATATAAATATAATTTACTATATTCCTTTTAAAAAAATCGTATTAATTACATTTTCATTTCAATATGATAATAGAGTGTAAAAGCTATAACAGCTTCATAACACTATTAATATGAGTGCGTTTAGTTCCTGGTAGCAGGTCTGTCTTTGTTTGCCTGCTTTACGGGAATTGGTTTTAATGTTCTGGTAGGGAGTGTCCGCACCTAACGTGTTTATTTCTCTCTGCTAATAAGGTCTGGAGTAGACAGTTTCCATCGGTGTAGGTGGTTCTACCCTTAGGTAACCTTTTATTTTAGCTCCATAGCAACTGCTCCAATATAGATAGCCATTTAATGCCAACTAATACAAAAGCGGTGTGAGGGCTTTATCAAACATATCTAATGAGTCTGAGCCAAGCCTAAAAGCAGATTGGCACGATTCGCGTTTTGGTGAGGGAAGTTTTTTTTTCCAGAAAATCCAGTCCATTCTGGGTGAAATGATCTATGAAAACATGAAACATGTGGCTACGTTTTGCTAATTTACTGTTGAATTTGAAGAAATGTTCGTGTTCAAAATCCAAACACACATTTTAAAACTAGTCAGTGACTTTCTGTACAAGGTAGAAATTTCTATAAATCCTGTGTACCAGAGAGTCGGAACAATTAAGAAAACGTTCTGATACAATTCATATTGGTGGTCATGGCATTCATGAAAATGTCTCTGTTTCCATATTGTACATATTACTTACCGTACGTCACGTTTATATTGTTGGCATTCTAGCACAGTCATTAATCCACTAATCAATGGAATAAGGTACATTCATTAATTCTATAGCCAAATTCACAAAGTCTATATCAAAATCTCTTGGGATGCTGGGCATTTATACTCCCAAGATCTAAAAGGGATATAGTCTTTAGTCTGTAACAAAGTATCAGAGAAGTCATTCTACACTGCCAAATGAACGGGGGAAAAAAACAACTAAAAAAAACTACTGTGTATTAAATGTAGGTTATTTATGTAACAGCTACATTATAACTGGTTACAGAATTTCTTTTTAAAGCTACCTGGATTAGTTACTTATACTGGCAACTTTCCAGGCGTAAGTATCAAAAAAAAAAAAGTTTTAAAGGGCATGTTCACCCTTAAAAACCAAAAACTAGTGACTTGTCAGTTATCTACCTGCAACCCCAACTAGTTTATTACATGCATTTGTAACCAGATATTGATGATAAGTTGTTATATGTCATAACAAACTTATCTGCCTTCTCCCTCTGCTCATTGAGCTTTTATAAGTTTCAGCATGTGCAGAGGAGGCAGCAGGAAAGGGGCAGTCAATCATTGGTTGTGATGTCAGAAGTCGCATAACTGACTCCATCACTTATTATTGATTACAAATACATTGAAATAAACTGGTAAAAATAGCAGTTGGTGTTGCGGCACCAGTCACCATTTTTTTTTTTAGGGACAGCCCTTTAAATAGAATAAAAATGTACTAAGCGAACAGGGTCCTCTAAGTGACTGGTAGGTATCATTCCAATAGCCCACAGTGGATGCAAGCTTGTCTAGAATAGTCACAGTGGCATAGCTACTGATAAGAAGCAGGGTATTCCTAACATGAAGCTGACCATGCCAAGAAAACATATTGAATATTTGAATTAAGCAATATATATGTTAACATTTTTCAGTTACAATCTTTCAAGGGTGATATATTACACCGGGGTGTAAGGAGGTTAAAAGGGTTACTGCACTTCATTCCATATCTTGTTAACATGAAATATCACACTTTGTATCTTCATTGACATCAAGGCACATTCTGAGAGATCTAATTACAAAGAAGGTTCCCCTACATAATGAACTTCCCTTCCGATGTTCCCTGAAATTGGAAAGGAACCGTCTGATCTGTTCTTTTGTGACCAACTTGCGATCACAAAACGAATGGGCCAGTCGGGAATGTCGGAAGCTGAGAAATCGCCATTGCTATAGATACGAGATAGATTAGATGTTCATCTATAAATGACTGTTAAATCCATCTAATATCTAAAGCTGGCTGTGCACTAGTTAGATTGTTAAAGCTGATTAGATGTTCGCTCAGATGAACATCTAAACAGCTTAAAAAAAAAAAAATCAACTATTTAGCAGTTCTTACCTGCAATTTACCAACACATCCAACCGATATCAATTTATAATCAACCTTATGGCTGAAACAACAGCTGTAAAGTTATTTGCACCCGCAGTTGTCCGGAACATCGCGGGAACGTCTGCAAGTAAGACGCAGACCAAGTACATAGTTTTATTCTGACATTTTATTCACACTTTATCAAGCACATGCATTAACTAGATACACTTCTGCTTGGAGTCTCACAGATTAAACATATCATCTTATTAGGATCCGATAATTGGTTCCTGAATGAGTCTAATCTGTGAAAAACATCCTGCCATTCCCTGTTCTTTTATTTATACTTGATATTCCAGAGATTCAACAACCAGAAATTCTAACACGCAGTGAAACGCAGAGAAGCCACTCAGGTTCACAGATGAGGATGGGCCAGTGTGAAAGTAATTTAATGGAGCACAAATCTACCCAGCAGTCTGCTCAGAAGAAGGTCTCTCTGCACAGGGGACACGTGAACCATTTATACTGGAAAAGAAAGACATGGAATTATTATACACATGAACACAACCATCATTCTGTAAATGATTAAAGAAAGGACAGGACCTTTGTAGAAATAAAATCCAAATTTATACTTACGTAAATTTGCTTTCCTTGAATCCCAAAGGCAGCAGTAATACTGAGATGTTAGTCCCGCCCACCCACAGGTAGGACCAGCCCCCAAGCTTAAAAAAACCCCCTATGCATCCTCCTCTAGTGAAATATTCCAAAGCAGTAAAGAATGCCAGTAATATGCCATAAAGAAAAAAGTTTTAATAGGTAGGGGTTAATTATGCTGCCTTTGGGATTCAAGGAAAGCAAATTTACGTAAGTATAAATTTGGATTTTCCTTATCATCCCAAGGCAGCAGTAATACTGAGATGTCCCAAAGCAGTGGGGAATTAAGGGAGGGAACTTTGAGGTTCTTAATTTGCAGAACACTATTAGCAAAAGCCGCTTCCCTTTCGTGGAGAATATCCAATCTGTAGTGCCTCACAAAGGTATGATATGAGCCCAGGTGGCTGCTTTGCAGATTTGCTCTGGAGTGGCGCCCGCATAGGCTGCCCAAGAGGTAGAGACTGCCCGGGTTGAATGCGCCTTCACTCGCTCTGGACTGGAAGATTCAGGCTCTGATAAGCTGTGGAGATGGCTAACTTCAACCACCGGGTGATGGTAGCTTTCGAGGCAGTTTTACCCTTGTTAGCACCTGCATACAAGACCATGAGGGCATTTGATTTCCTGAAGTCCTTACCCTGAAAGGTAATTTAATAACACCTTTTAACATCCACTGGGGTCATAGAGTCTCCTTCTGAGTTAACTGTGTCCGGATGGACGGCTGGCAAAGATCTCCTGCTCTTTATGGAAATCCGAGGATACCTTAGGGATGAAGGCCGGATCTAGTTTTAAATGGATCCATTCTTCCAGAATACAGAGATATGGTTCCTTAACTGATAGCGCTTGAAGTTCACTGATTCTTCTAGCAGAGCATAGGGCTATCAACAAGGCTGTTTTCCAAGTGAGGAATTGGATGGATGTGTTGGTAAGAGGTTCAAGGGTGTATGCTTAACCCCTTTAGAACTACTGACAAATCCCATCTTGGAATAAAGGATCTAACCTTTGGTCTTAAGACTAGGGCTGCCTTGAAAAACCTCCTGATAAAGGGTCTCCTGCAAGTCAGTACTATGAAGGCTCCCAGCGCAGCCACTTGCACCTTGAGTGTACTAGGGGCTAGTCCTTTATTTAACCCTCCACCAGGAACTCCAGTATTAAGGGAATCTTGGGTAGCTCTTCCCAAATCTGCCTCTTCTGGCACAACAGTCTGAAAGGTGTTCCAAACCCTTTGATATATTACATTTGTAACGGTCTTAAGGCTTTTCATAAGGGTAACTATGACTTCCTCCGAGAACCCAAACCTTTGCATTATTTCCCTTTCAGTAGCCATGCTGAAAGCTTTAGGTCTTTGGCATTCGGATGCAGACTGGTCCTTGCGACAGAAGGTTGTTCTGCAAGGGTAGAGGCCATGGAGGTTTTACTGACATACTGACAAGGTCTGTAAACCAAGTCCTCCTGCCCAGGCGGGCTATCAAAATCGTAAGCATTTGTCGTTGCGGATCTTTTTCAACACCCTGGGGATCAACTGGAAGGGGGGAAAAATGTATGATAGATGAAAGCCCCAAGTTATGGTCATTGCTTCCTTTCCGGCTGCCTGAGATCTCTTTCGAGTGAAAGTAGACTGGCAGTTTTGTGTTTACCCTTGATGCCATTAATTCTATACTGGGTGTACCCCATCTTCGGCAAATCAACTTGAAGGCTTCTTGGTTGAGTGACCATTCGTTGGGGTCTAGAAAATGCCGGCTTAGACAATCTGCCCAAAGGTTTTCGGTACCTCTGACGTAGGTAGCAGATAGACTTAGTAGTGAGACTCTGCCCAGGCCATTATGGATAGAGACAACTGAAGTAGTTTCTGACTTCTTGTTCCCCCCTGGTGATTTATATAAGCCCCGCGGTAGCGTTGTCCGTATGAATCTGAACATTCTGGTTTCGGATGTTTGCCAGAAAGAGCGAAGAGCATAGAACCACGCCTTCAGTTCTCTGAAATTTGAAGAGCATAACCTTTCTCTGGTTATCCATATCCTTTGTCTGGAATCTCCTAAACAATGGGCTCCCCACCCTTGACCACTGGCGTCCGTTGTTACAATTATCGGAGTTTGCCATACTAGTGGCTGCCCTACTGCCAGGTGTGTCGGAAGTGTCCACCATGTTAGGGACTGTAGCACTGCCTGGGGAACTGACACTGTGGTGTCTAGGGAGTCTGGATTCTTGTCCCAGCTTAACAGGAAAAACCTTTGCAGGTCTCTTATGTGGGCTCTGGCCCACGGAATTCCTTCTATGGAGGGGTGAACAGACCCAAATTTCCAAAATTCTTCTTAGTGGAACTGTGGAGAGGTTATCAACGTTCTGACCTTGTAAATAAGTTTTGATATTTCTCTGCTGGAAGATATACCTTGTTTAGGGAAGTGTCGAAACAAAATCCTGGAATTTTTTCCCCCTGCTGGGGTGAGGGACGATTTTCCGAAATTGATTATCCACCCTAGGTTCTGGAGAGTTGCGAGTGTGGTCTGGATATTTTTTGTTAAGTTTCTTCTGATGCTGCTCGGAGAAGCCAGTCGTCTAATATGGAATAATCTTTTTCCTAGGGGACGAGATGTGCTGCAATTACTATCATAATTTTTGGTGCACTGGAGATGCCGAACGGAAGGGCAGTAAACTGAATGAAGCAGACGGGATTGTATCTGTACTGCTACCCTTAAGAACCTCTGATGGCATGTTCTTATAGGGACGTAATATGCGTCCTGCAGGTCCAGGGTTGCCATAATCCCCTGGTAAGATGGAGTTGATTGCCGATTTGATGGTTTCCATTTTGAAATGCTGTTTCTTTATATATGTGTTTAGATACCTTAATCTATAATTGTCCGGAACTTCCCTGATGGTTTGGGATTAAAAATACTGGGGAGTAAACTCCTAATCCCCTCTCTCCTATTGGGACTGGTATTAAACCCTTTGTTGTATGAAGAGTTGAATGGCCTGTGCCAGGCTTTGCTGTCCTTCCACGTCCGGGGAGTGGCGACTTCACAAAACGATCTAGTGGACGATGAACAAATTCTATGGAGTAGCCATATTTGATGGTCTCTAGGACCCACTGGTCCGTTGTAATCTTTTCCCAGCCTTACTGAAGTCTAGTAAACGCCCTCCCCGAAACCTGGCGTCTTGTACAGGGGTCTTTGAAACACCATACGCCCTCTGCCTCTAGGCGGTCTTGGTCGAAAAAATGGTTGCCTCTCCCTTTCCCTAGGGAATCTGGCACCTCTAAATCTGACTGGTATGAAAAGGGCCGAAAGGGCTTACGAAAAGGTCTTTTATCTTGGGGAAGATGCCAATCTTGTCATCACCTCTTTTGTTCCCAAGGGTCCAATGCGGAACCAAAGAGTCTGCTACCTTCAAGGGTAACCCACAAATTTGTTCTTAGAGGCACAGTCAGCAGCCCACGATTTCAACCAAATGGCCCTCTTGCCACCGAGGAAAACACTGCTGATCTAGCCGAACGTCTGATTGAAGATCGCATCACATAAGTAATCCGCTCCTCTTAATAATACTGGAAGGTCTTTTATCACCTGGTCGAGAGCATCCACTTTTTTAGGCTAGCATCTAATTCAGCCACCAAAGCCTAAGGGCTTTAGCTACCGAAGCTGTGGCCACTGTAGCCTTGATGGCCGCGCCTGAAGATGAAAGGATTTCTTAATGCTGCTTCAGCCTTCCTATCCATTGGATCTCTCATAGAAGAACTATCCTCGAGGGTATAGTGGTTCTTTTAATTGTCAGACCACGGAGAAATCAACCTTGGGAGCACGTCCCAATCTTTTGTCTCCTCTGGGTCGAAGGGGAGAAGTTAGAAACCGTTTAGGCAAAGAGAATTTCCTATCAGAATTTTCCACTCTTCCTTAATAATACCTTAATAGCCTCATGGATAGGAAGGAAAATACTGTTTTTTTATTGCCCCCGAAAATAAACGGGATACCTTCCTAGGGGGCTCCTGCGGATCTTCAGCCTCTAGGGTCTCAATTACTATTTTGAGAAAAGGCTCTATAACTGCGGCCAGTAAGAAATCCTCTTCCTCGGATATTTCTCCTCTTCGCTAGAGAACCTGTTCCTGCGGAGGAGAGACGCCCCGGTACTTGTGTTTGAAGTCGTTCTATACCTGCAGTTGGCTCATTATCTGAGGGCATCTGAATCTCCATAGAAGCGGATCCCTCCGTTGTCATGTTTTGCAGACCCCTAGTATGGAAGGACTCAAATGCACTTTTAAAAAGGAAAAAATTCTTGCATAGATGGCGTTTTTTCAGGGCCCCTCCGGAGCTTTAAACTTCCCCATACATGAGCCACATAACTTGTCCTTGTAATCCTTGGGCAGTCTTACGTCACACACCGGGACAAAAACTTGACTTGGCAGTTGCTTGCGCTTGCCAGATGGAGGTGGACCGAATAGGTGCTCCGAGCAGACATTCTACAGGCACTAATTGGGAGCCGATATCCAGAGCAGCGGTTCTCTGTAAATAGGAAGCGCGGTGTGCCTTTCCAGCCCCGCTATTTGAATCTCCCGCTGTTAGTCGCGCTTTCCTGACGTCATCGCGCATACGCGATGACGTCACGCACTACGTTACGCGCTACGTAGCGCGTGCTCCTGCCGGTAGCGGCCATGTTAGAGGAGGCAGGCACCGGCCATGGGCAACCACGCGGCTGGAATGCTTTTGGAGTCCTAGCAGGTCTAGCTGCCGGATCTCCCCCCCCAGGTCTCTACCTGCAACATCGGCTAACCCTCTGGATTAGGCATGGAGGAGGGAAGAAAAGAAAAAAAAAAAACTCCACGCTCCCCAGGAACACACTCCTGTATATCAGCGCTTCAAGAGCTGTAGGACGAAAAAACACTAGAGGAGGTATGCAAGGGGGTGTTTTTAAAGCTTTGGGGGCTGGTCCTACCTGTGGTGGGCGGACTAACATCTCATTATTACTGCTGCCTTGGGATGATAAGAAATAACATTTTCGGCGCTTGTTCCGTTAACACCATTTAGAACATGTTTTTTTTTCTGTTCTAGAAGTTCCTACCGCACCTCTTTTCCCAAATAAGAAAAATCTTAATAGGAAATAATAGGAAAAACTCCGATTAAACAAATCCCCATGTGCCTGAATCACAGCTGGAAGGAGCTGCATTCCACATAGTTTTCCATGACACATTAAAGCACGGTCGTAATTACAGAATGTAACGTTCTCACCTCCCTGTGAATAAAGAAACGAATGGCACATAGTTATTTTGGGGGGTTTAGGGGAGTTTACAGTTTCATGGTATTGGAACAAGTCAGAATCGATGCTAAGAAGGGTGGTAATAGATAATTACTACTAAAACAAAGAGAAGGTTGGTGGGTCAGCGATTTGGATTTTTGGCACCTTTTTTTTGACCTCTATGTATATGTAGGAATGTGGAGGATTGGATGTTGCCAGTAGACCACGGGAGGGCAATAGTAACATTGTATCAGTTGTTTGCTATCTAAAAGGATCCATTTCTGTTTGTTACTATATAAATAATTATATGCTAATTGATGCACACATGCTGCATCATGTGTGCATCAATGTGTGCTGTGTGCAATTTGTGGACCACGCATGTATGCTGCCATTGAGGTATGAATAAAAGTTTTTATGTGCTGCTATAGTTTGGAATTGTATTGTATATTACCAACATGATAAATAATGATCATAGTCTTCATCTTCTATAAAAAAAAAACAAAATATACAAGACTTGGTAAATATAAATGAATATACATTCATTGTCTTGGAATACATAATGTTCTTTTATTAATATTTACAGTATATTAATATACAGTAAATATATACACAAAAAGCTTAATTTAATTTTGCACTTGGTTCATGCAGATCATCTTTTGTTTCTCTTCTTCTTCCTCCTCTTATTTTTGTTTCTTTTTCCTTTTCCTTTGTTATTATTATTCTTTCTTCTTCTATTTTGTTTTTCTTTATTCTCTCTTCTTTATTTTTTTTTTTCTTTCTCTATTCCTTCTTTAACATCTGCTTTCACTGCTACATCTTTCATTCTTTACTTCCTTCACTTCCTTCTTCACTTCCACTTCCTTCACTTCCACTTCCTTCACTTCTTTTACTTCTTTCATTTCTTCTACTTTTTCCACTTCTATAACAAGGAACATATAAAGGTAAATAATATATGGAAAACGTATGCTAACTGGTATCATCAACTATTAACTAAATGGTTTTAAGGTTTTATAAATATAGAAAAACAAGGAATTAAAAAGGTTAACACTTTTGTAGTAGTAAGAAGCACCTTGAAAAGTTTAACATTTTAAGTTTTAGCATTATCTCAATTTTCTAACTTCAAAGGGTATCTCCACTGCTAGAAAACTTTTTTTTGGTATCCAGTTTTATTGAAGAATGGGAAGTAAAGGAGCTGCATCTTACCTCCTGTTTTTTAAAAAAACCTGCAGGAGCCGAGAAGTAAGGTACTCACTAGCTCCTCCGCCACGTACAGAGTCCCGACAGACTCTGTATTCTAGGCGCATAGAGTATTAAGTCCGTCGAGACCTGTCAGACTTCGCGTGTGGGAACCGGCTCCTACAGTCTTATTAAAGAATGGAAGGTAAGACCAGCTCCTTTACCTTCCATTCTTCAATAAACCGAATACCAAAAGTTTTTTTAGCAGTGGAGATACCCTCAACAGGTGAGTATTTAACACATGCAGAAACGCAGTAGATAAATCCTTCCCTCCCAGAGAAAGAAAAACACAATTTTAGTAAATAAGTTTTAAACAAGTTTAGTGGTCCTTTAACCTTGAAATAACAAAACACCATCTAAATGTATTATATTTCTTAATGTGTTTCCTAAATGTATTCATCATTTTTATTACCTATGATCCTATTCTGTTTGTGGACGTTGATATTTCTGTGTGGATTGTATCAGGTCTTGTTTTGCTTGACAGGCTTGTGTCTGCTTTCTAGTTAATCTTGTTTTCGGCAACTGCTTGGCCTTTAATATCATTGTCGACATCCTCTACTTCTCTCTACTTTCTTCAGTTCTACTTCCTTGACTTCCTCTCACTTCCTTCACTTCTACTTCCTTAAATTCCTCCTTCCTTCACTTCCTCTACTTTCTTCACTTCTACTTCCTTGACTTCCTCTACTTCCTTGACTTCCTCCATTTCTACTTCCTTAACTTCCTCTACTTCTTCACTCTTCTACTTCCTTGACTTCTTTCACTTCCTTCACTTCTACTTCCTTGAATTCCACTACTTCCTTCACTTCTACTTCCTTAAATTCCTCCACTTCCTTCACTTCCTCTACTTTCTTCACTTCTACTTCCTTGACTTCCTCTACTTCCTTGACTTCCTCCATTTCTACTTCCTTAACTTCCTCTACTTCCTTCACTTCTACTTCCTTGACTTCTTTCACTTCCTTCACTTCTACTTCCTTGAATTCCACTACTCTACTTCCTTCACTTCTACTTTCCTTGACTTCCTCTACTTCCTTCACTTCTACTTCCTTGACTTCCTCCACTATTCCTTCACTTCTACTCTCCTTGACTTCCTCCACTTCCTATCCTTCTACTTCCTTCCTCTACTTCCTAAGTAGAAGTGAAGGAAGTAGTGGAATTCAAGGAAGTAGAAGTGAAGGAAGTGAAAGAAGTCAAGGAAGTAGAAGTGAAGGAAGTAGAGGAAGTTAAGGAAGTAGAAATGGAGGAAGTCAAGGAAGTAGAGGAAGTCAAGGAAGTAGAAGTGAAGAAAGTAGAGGAAGTGAAGGAAGTGGAGGAATTTAAGGAAGTAGAAGTGAAGGAAGTAGGTGAAAGAATTCAGGATTAGAAGTGAAGGAAGTGAAAGAATAGGCACTAAAGTTAGAGTGAAAGTTAGGAAATGAGGAAGTCAAGGAAGTAGAGGAAGTCAGGGAAGTGAAGTGAAGAAGTAGAGGAAGTGAAGTAGGTGGGAATTTAAGGAAGTAGAAGTGAAGGAAGTAGAGGAAGTCAAGGAAGTGAACTGAAGAAGTAGAGGAAGTAGAGGATGTCGACATGATATTAAGGCCAAGCAGTTGCCGAAAACAAGATTAACTAGAAAGCAGACACAGCCTGTCAAGCAAAACAAGACCTGATACAATCCACACAGAAATATCAACGTCCACAACAGACTAGGATCATAGGTAATAAAAATGATGAATACATTTAGGAACCACATTAAGAATATAATACATTTAGAATGGTGTTTTGTTTTTCAAGGTTAAAGGACCACTAATGAGTTTAAAACTTATTTACTAAATTGTGTTTTTCTTTCTCTGGGAGGGAAGGTTTCCATCTACTGCGTTTCTGCATGTGTTAAATACTCACCTGTTGACGTTCTCCACTGCTAAAAAAACTTTTTGGATGGGTTTTATTGAAGAATGGAAGGTAAAGGAGCTGGGTCTTACCTCCATTCTTTAATAAAGCCTGTAGGAGCCGGTCCCCCACCTGCGAAGTCTCAGTCTCGACGGACTTAATACTCTATGCGCATAGAATCAGAGTCTGTCGGGACTCTGTACGTGGCGGAGGAGCTAGTGAGTACCTTACCTTCTCGGCTCCTGCAGGTTTTTTAAAAAACGAGGTAAGATGCAGCTCCTTTACTTCCATTCTTCAATAAAACTGGATACCAAAAAAAAGTTTTCTAGCAGTGGAGATACCCTTTGAAGTTAGAAAATTGAGATAATGCTAAACTTAAAATGTTAAACTTTTCAAGGTGCTTCTTACTACTACAAAATGTTTAACCTTTTTAATTCCTTGTTTTTCTATATTTAAAACATTAAAACCATTTAGTTAATAGTTGATGATACCAGTTAGCATACGTTTTCCATATATTATTTACCTTTATATGTTCCTCTTGTTATAGAAGTGGAAAAAGTAGAAGAAAGGAAAGAAGTAAAGAAGTGAAGGAAGTGGAAGTGAAGGAAGTGGAAGTGAAGGAAGTAAAAGAAATGAAAGATGTAGCTTGAAAGCAGATGTTAAAGAAGGAATAGAGAAAGAAAAAAAAAATAAAGAAGAAGAGAATAAAGAAAAACAAATAAAGAAGAAAGAATAATAATAACAAAAGGAAAAGGAAAAAGAAACAAAAATAAGAGGAGGAAGAAGAAGAGAAACAAAAGATGATCTGCATGAACCAAGTGCAACATTAAATTAAGCTTTTTGTGTATATATTTACTGTATATTAATATACTGTAAATATTAATAAAAGAACATTATGTATTCCAAGACAATGAATGATATATCATCTTATATTTACCAAGTCTTGTATATTTTGTTTTTTTTTTATAGAAGATGAAGACATGATCATTATTTATCATTGTCTGGTAATATACAATACATTCCAAACTATAGCAGCACATAAAACTTTTATTCATACCTCAATGCAGCATACATGCGTGTCCACAAATTGCACACAGCACACATTGATGCACACATGATGCACAGCATGTGTGCATCAATTAGCATATAATTATTTTATAGTAACAAACAGAAATGGATCCTTTAGATAGCAAACAACTGATACAATGTTACATATTGCCCTCCCGTGGTCTTGGCAACATCCAATCCTCCACATTCCTACATATACATAGAGGTCAAAAAAAGGTGCCAAAAATCCAAATCGCTGCACCCACCAACCTTCTTTGTTTTAGATAAATTACTATTACCACCCTTCTTAGCATCGATTCTGACTTGTTCCAATACCATGAAACTGTAAACTCCCCTAAACCCCCCAAAATAACTATGTGCCATTCGTTTCTATTATTCACAGGGAGTGAGAACGCTTCATTCTGTAATTACGCACGTGCTTTAATGTGTCATGGAAAACTATGTGGAATGCAGCTCCTTCCAGCTGTGATTCAGGCACATGGCGGATTTTTAATCGAGTTATTTCCTATTATTTCCTATTAAGATTTTTCTTTATTTGGGAAAAGAGGTGCGGTAGAAACTTCTAAAACAGAAAAAAAAACATGTTCTAAATGGTGTTAACGGAACAAGCGCCGAAAATGTTATTTCCTTATCATCCCAAGCAGCAGTATACTGAGATGTTAGTCCCGCCCACCCAGGTAGGACCAGCCCCCAAAGCTTTAAAACACCCCCTATGCATCCTCCTCTAGTGTTTTTTCGTCCTACAGCTCTTGAAGCGCTGATATACAGGATGTGTGTTCTGGGGAGCGCTGGAGTTTTTTTTTTTTCTCTTTTCTTCCCTCCTCCATGCCTAATCCAGAGGTTAGCCAGAGTTTGCAGGTAGAGACCTGTGGGGTGGAGATCCGGCAGCTAGACCTGCTAGGACTCCACAAGCATTCCAGCCGCTGGTTTGCCCATGGCCGGTGCCTGCCTCCTCTAACATGGCCGCTACCGGCAGGACAGCCTACGTAGCGCGTAACGTAGTGCGTGACGTCTCTCGCGTATGCCGTGACGTCAGGAAAGCGCGACTAACACGGAGATTCAAATCAGCGGCGGCTGGAAAGGCACACCGCCGCTTCCTATTACAGAGAACCCCTGCTCTGGATATCGGCTCCCAATTAGTGCCTGGTAGAATGTCTGCCTCGGAACACCTATTCGGTCTCCACCTCCATCTGGCAACGCAAAGCAACTGCCAAGTCAAGTTTTTGTCCCGGTGTGACGTAAGACTGCCCAAGGATTACAAGGACAAGTTATGTGGCTCATGTATGGGGAAGTTAAAAGCTCCGGAGGCCCCTGAAAAAACGCCATCTATCAAGAATTTTTTCCTTTTTTAAAAGTGCATTTGAGTCCTTCCATACTAGGGTCTGCAAAACATGACAAGGGGATCCGCTTCTATGGGATTCAGATGCCCTCAGATAATGAGCCAACTGCAGGTTAAGAACTTCAAACACACAGTACGGGGCGTCCTCTCCTCCCAGGAACAGGTTCTCTCACCGAAGAGGAGAAATATCAGAGGAAGAGGATTTCTTACTGCCGCAGTTATAGAGCCTTTTCTCAAAATAGTAATTGAGACCCTAGAGGCTGAAGATCCGCAGGAGCCCCCTAGGAAGTATCCCGTTTATTTTCGGGGGCAATAAAAACAGTATTTTCCTTCCTATCCATGAGGCTATAAGGATATTATTAAGGAAGAGTGGAAATTCCTGATAGAAATTCTCTTGCCTAAACGGTTCTCTAACTTCTTCCCCTCGACCCAGAGGAGACAAAAGATTGGGACGCTGCTCCCAAGGTTGATTCTCCCTGGGCTCTGACAATTAAAAGAACCACTATACCCCCGAGGATAGTTCTTCTATAGAGATCCAATGGATAGGAAGCTGAAGCAGCATTAAGAAATCCTTTCTATCTTCAGGCCGGCCATCAAGCTACAGTGGCCACAGCTTCGGTAGCTAGACCCTTAGGCTTTGGCTGGCTGAATTAGATGCTAGCCTAAAAAAGTGGATGCTCTCGACCAGGTGATAAAAGACCTTCCATATTATTAAGAGGAGCGGATTACTATTGTGATGCTGCCTTATCTTCAATCAGACGTTCGGCTAGTCAGCAGTGTTTTCCTCGGTGGCAAGAAGGGCCATTTGGTTGAAATCGTGGGCTGCTGACTGTGCCTCTAAGAACAAATTATGTGGGTTACCCTTTGAAGGTGCAGACTCTTTGGTTCCGCATTGACCTTGGTGAACAAAAGAGGTGATGACAAGATGGCATCCTTCCCCAAGATAAAAGACCTTTTCGTAAGCCCTTTCGGCCCTTTTCATACCAGTCCAGATTTAGAGGTGCCAGATTCCCTAGGGAAAGGGAGAGGCACACCATTTTTTCGACCAAGACCGCCTAGAGGCAGAGGGCGTATGGTGTTTCAAAGACCCCTGTCACAATGACGCCAGGTTTGCGGGAGGCGTTTACTAGACTTCAGTAGGCCGGGAAAAGATTACAACGGACCAGTGGGTCCTAGAGACCATCAAATATGGCTACTCCATAGAATTTGTTCATCGTCCACTAGATCGTTTTGTGAAGTCGCCACTCCCCCGGACTGTGGAAGGACAGCAAAGCCTGGCACAGCCATTCAACTCTTCATACAACAAAGGGTCTTAATACCAGTCCCAATAGGAAGAGGGATTAGGAGTTTACTCCCCAGTATTTTTAATTCCCAAACCATCAGAGTTCCGGACAATTATATCTAAGGTTCTCTAAACACATATATAAAGAAACAGCATTTCAAAATGGAAACCATCAAATCGCAATCAACTCCATCTTACCAGGGGATTATGGCAACCCTGGACCTGCAGGACGCATATCTCCACGTCCCATAAGAACATGCCATCAGAGGTTCTTAAGGGTAGCAGTACGATACAATCCCGTCGGCTTCATCTTCAGTTTACTGCCCTTCCGTTCGCATCTCCATGCACCAAAAATTATGATAGTAATTGCAGCACATCTCCGTCACCTAGGAAAAAGATTATTCCATATTTAGACGACTGGCCTTCTCCGAGCAGCTCAAAGAAAACCTTAACAAAAAATATCCAGACCACACTCAGCACCTCTCCAGAACCTAGGCTGTATATCAATTTCGGAAAATCGTCCCTCACCCCCAGCAGGGGGAAAAATTCCTAGGATTTTGTTTCGACACTTCCCTAAACAAGGTATATCTCCAGCAGAGAAAATATCAAAACTTATTTACAAGGTCAGAACGTTTGATAACCCCTCCCACAGTTCCACCTAAGAAGAATTTTGGAAATTTTGGGTCTGTTCACCTCCTCCATAGAAGGAATTCCGTGGGCCAAGCCCACATAAGAGACCTGCAAAGGTTTTTCCTGTTAAGCTGGGCAAGATCCAGACTCCCTAGACACCACAGTGTCAGTTCCCCAGGCATGCTACAGTCCCTAACATGGTGGAAACTCCGACACACCTGGCAGTAGGCACCCACTAGTATGGCAACCTCCGATAATTGTAACAACGGACCCAGTGGTCAAGGGTGGGGAGCCCATTGTTAGGAGATTCCAGACAAAGGATATGGATAACCAGAGAAAGGTTATGCTCTTCAAATTTCAGAGAACTGAAGGCCGTGTTCTATGCTCTTCCGCCTCTTTCTGGCAAACATCCGAAACCAGAATGTTCAGATTCATACGGACAACGCTACCGCGGCGGCTTATATAATCACCAGGGGAACAAGAAGTCAGAACACTCAGTTGTCTCTATCCATAATGGCCTGGGCAGAGTCTCACCTACTAAGTCTATCTGCTACCTACGTCAGAGGTACCGAAAACCTTTGGGCAGATTGTCTAAGCCGGCATTTTCTAGACCCCAACGATGGTCACTCACCAAGAGCCTTCAGTTGATTTGCCGAAGATGGGGTACACCAGTATAGACTTATGGCATCAAGGGTAAACACAAAACTGCCAGTCTACTTTTCACTCGAAAGAGATCCTCAGGCAGCCGGAAAGGAAGGCAATGACCATAACTTGGGGCTTTCATCTATCATACATTTTTCCCCCCTTCCAGTTACCCCAGGGTGTTGAAAAAGATCCGCAACGACAAATGCCTTACGATTTTGTAGCCCCGCCTGGGCCAGGAGGACTTGGTTTACAGACCTTGTCGTAATGTCAGAAAAACCTCCATGGCCTCTACCCTTGCAGAACAACACTTCTGTCGCAAGGACCAGTCTTGCATCCGAATGCCAAAGACCTAAAGCTTTCAGCATGGCTACTGAAAGGGAAATAATGCAAAGGTTTGGGTTCTCGGAGGAATCATAGTTACCCTTATGAAAAGCCTTAAGACCGTTACAAATGTAATATATCAAAGGGTTTGGAACACCTTTCAGACTTGGTGCCAGAAAGGCAGATTTGGGAAGAGCTACCCAAGATTCCCTTAATACTGGAGTTCCTGGTGGGGGTTAAATAAAGGACTACCCCTAGTACACTCAAGGTGCAAGTGGCTGCGCTGGGAGCCTTCTATAGTACTGACATTGCAGGACCCTTTTATCAGGAGGTTTTTCAAGGCAGCCCTAGTCTTAAGACCAAGGTTAGATCCTTTATTCCAAGATGGGATTTGTCAGTAGTTCTAAAGGGGTTAAGCTACAACCCTTTGAACCTCTTACCACACACTCCATCCAATTCCTCACTTGGAAAACAGCCTTGTTGATAGCCCTATGCTCTGCTAGAAGAATCATGAACTTCAAGCGCTATCATGTAAGGAACCATATCTCTGTATTCTGAAGAATGGATCCATTTAAAACTAGATCCGGCCTTCATCCCTAAGGTATCCTCGGATTTCCATAAAGAGCAGGAGATCTTTTTGCCAGCCTCCATCGGACACAGTTAACTCAGAAGGAGACTCTATGACCCCAGTGGATGTTAAAGGTGTTTTTAAATTACCTTTCCGGGTTAAGGACTTCAGGAAATCAATGCCCTCATGGTCTTGTATGCAGTGTCTAACAAGGGTAAAACTGCCTCGAAACTACCATCACCAGGTGGTTGAAGTTAGCCATCTCCACAGCTTATCAGAGCCTGAACTTCCAGCTCCAAGCGAGTGAAGGCGCATTCAACCCGGGCAGTCTCTACCTCTTGGGCAGCCTATGCGGGCGCCACTCCAGAGCAAATCTGCAAGCAGCCACCTGGGCCTCATATCATACCTTTGTGAGGCACTACAGATTGGATATTCTCCACGAAAGGGAAGCGGCTTTTGCTAATAGTGTTCTGCAAATTAAGAACCCTCAAGTTCCCTCCCTTAATTCCCTCACTGCTTTGGGACATCTCATATTACTGCTGCCTTGGGATGATAAGGAAAATCCAAATTTATACTAACGTAAATTTGCTTTCCTTGAATCCCAAAGGCAGCATATATTAACCCCTACCCTATTAAAACTTTTTTCTTTATGACATATTACTGGCATTCTTTACTGCTTTGGAATATTTCACTGAGGAGTATGCATAGGGGGTGTTTTTAAAGCTTTGGGGGCTGGTCCTACCTGTGGGTGGGCGGGACTACATCTCAGTATTACTGCTGCCTTTGGGATTCAAGGAAAGCAAATTTACGTAAGTATAATTTTGGATTTTATTTACTCTACAAAGGTCCTGTCCTTTCTTTTAATCATAACAGAATGATGGTTGTGTTTCATGTCGTATTAATAATTCCATTGTCCTTTCTTTTCCAGTATAAATGGTTCACGTGTCCTCTGTGCAGAGAGACCTTCTTCTGAGCAGACCTGCTGGGTAGATTTGTGCTCCATTAAATTACTTTCACGACTGGCCCATCCTCATCTGTGAACCTGAGTGGCTTCTCTGCGTTTCATCTGCGTGTTAGAATTTCTGGTTGTTGAATCTCTGGAATATCCAATGATAATATAAAAGAACAGGGAATGGCAGGATGTTTTTCACAGATTAGACCATTCAGGAACCAATTACTGGATCCTAATAAGATATATGTTTAATCTGTGAGATCTCCAAGCAGAAGTGATCTAGTTAATGCAATGTGCTTGATAAAGTGTGAATAAAATGTCAGAATAAAACTATGATACTTGGTCTGCGTCTACTTGCACTTGCAGACGTTCCCGCATGTTCCGGACAACTGCCGTGTGCAATAACTTTACAGCTGTTGTTTCAGCCATAAGGTTGATTATAAATTGATATACGGTTGGGAATGTTGTGGTAACATTGCAGGTAAGAACTGCTAAATAGTTTGATTTTTTTTTTTTAAGCTGTTTAGATGTTCATCTGAGCGAACCACTAATCAGCTTTAACATCTAACTAGTGCACAGCCAGCTTTAGATATTAGATGGATTTAACAGTCATTTATGATGAACATCTAATCTATCTCGTATCTATAGCAATGGCGATTTCTCAGCTTCCGACATTCCCGACTGGCCCATTCGTTTTGTGATCCAAGTTGGTCACAAAAGAACAGATCAGACGGTTTCCTTTCCAATTTCAGGGAACATCGGAAGGGAAGTTCATTATGTAGGGGACCCTTCTTTGTAATTAGATCTCTCAGAATGTGCCTTGATGTCAATGAAAGTACAAAGTGTGATATTTCATGTTAACAAGATATGGAATGAAGTCAGTAACCCTTTTAACCTCCTTACACCCGGTGTAATATATCACCCTTGAAAGATTGTAACTGAAAAATGTTAACATATATATTGCTTAATTCATAATATTCAATATGTTTTCTGGCATGGTCAGCTTCATGTTAGAATACCCTGCTTTATCAGTACTTATGCCACTGGTGACTATTCTAGACAAGCTTCATCTCCACTGTGGGCTATTGGAATGATACCTACCAGTCACTTAGAGGACCCTATGTTCGCTTAGTACATTTTTATTCTATTTAAAGGGCATGTCCACCCTAAAAAAAAAATGGTGACTGGTGCCGCAACACAACCTGCTATTTTTACCAGTTTATTTCAATGTATTTGTAATCAATATAAGTGATGGAGTCGTTTTGCGACTTCTGACATCACCACATATGATTGACTGCCCCTTTCCCTGCTGCCTCCTCTGCACATGCTGAAACTTATAAAAGCTCAATGGCAGAGGGAGAAGGCGATAAGTTTGTTATGACATATAACTTATCATCAATATCTGGTTACAAATGCATGTAATAAACTAGTTGGGGTTGCAGGTAGATAACTGACATTCACTAGTTTTTGTTTTAAGGGTGAACATGCCCTTTAAAACTTTTTTTTTTTGATACTTACGCCTGGAAAGTTGCCAGTATAAGTAACTAATCCAGGTGCTTTAAAAAGAATTATCTGTAACCAGTTCATAATGTAGCTGTTACATAAATACCTACATTTAATACACAGTAGTTTTTTTTAGTTGTTTTTTTTCCCCCCGTTCATTTGGCTGTAGAATGATTCTCTGATACTTTGTTACAGAATAATATATCCCTTTTAGATCTTGGGAGTATAAATGCCCAGCATCCCAGAGATTTTGATATAGACTTTGTGAATTTGGCTATAGAATTAATGAATGTACCTATTCCATTGATTAGTGGATTAATGCTGTGCTAGAATGCCAACAATATAACACGTGACGTACGGTAAGTAATATGTCAATATGAAACAAGACATTTGTCATGAATGCCATGACCACCAATATGAATTGTATCAGAACGTTTTCTTAATTGTTCCGACTCTCTGGTCACAGGATTTATAGAAATTTCACCTTGTACAGAAAGTCACTGACTAGTTTTAAAATGTGTGTTTTGGATTTTGAACACAAACATTTCTTCAAATTCAACAGTAAATTAGCAAAACGTAGCCACATGTTTCATGTTTTCATACTGATCATTTCACCAGCAATGGACTGGATTTTCTGGAAAAAAAAAATTCCCTCACCAAACGCGAATCGTGCCAATCTGCTTTTAGGCTTGGCTCAGACTCATTAGATTATTTTGATAAAGCCCTCACACCACACGCTTTTGTATTAGTTGGCATTAAATGGCTATCTATATTGGAGCATTTGCTATGGGCTAAAATAAAAGGTTACCTAAGGGTAGAACCACCTACACCGATGGAACTGTCTACTCCAGACCTTATTAGCAGAGAAAATAAACACGTTAGTGCGGACACTCCCTACCAAACATTAAAACCAATTCCCGTAAAGCAGGCAACAAAGACAGACCTCTACCAGGAACTAAACGCACTCATATTAATATGTTTATGAAGCTGTTATAGCTTTTACACTCTATTATCATATTGAAATGAAAATGTAATTAATACGATTTTTTTTAAAAGGAATATAGTATAATTTATATTTATATTTTTCCCACTGGAATAAAATATTTTCCGCCTATAATTTAATCTGGAAAATCTGTTTTATTAACTGGATACCCCTCACCCTCCTCTTGGGTTTAGATTGTGTACAGTTATACGTTTGTGTTAATAATTGATTATATGAATTATATGATTGTCATTCATGTCATTTTTTATATGTGTGTTTATACAGTAACAGTAAAAGAACGTTAAAGGACAATTCACCTATTCCCTGATCCATATCTGCATAGTACCCAGGTGAGAGGCCAAAGTCCTCACCTCTCGATACTTTACCTTACAGCTGAAAATCTCCATCGACGTTCCGGTAGATCCTCCGGGCTGCTTGCATATCGTCACTGCAGTGGTAGGAGGACCAGACCGGACTGCCGAGGGAGACTCAGCAATTAGGTTAAGTACCCAGGGTGAGGACTTTACTGGGTACTTGCAGCTATGCAGGAAGTGGGGAGGTGAGTATAATTATCCTTCAAGCATTATATTGGCCTTATTAAAGTGCCCATACACTACACCTTCCTGTATCCGAAAACTGCCTGACCTGTTCTATTTTTACATCATTGGGCTTAAAATGCTCTGCAAAGACATACATAGATTTGTCAAACGAATGTCAAATCTTCTAATGACTTTGCGGGTTTTGGCAACAGTCTTCTCTTTTCAACATAACCATAATTAAACGTGATGGAACGGATAAATGTGGCTATCAACCAAAGGCGTTCGTCATTACAAGTCCATCAAGCTCAACCCCAAAACAGCCTCAAACCACAAATGTAGTTTCCTCATTGAAATGGTAAATGGCGTGAAACCCACCGCCCCCCCCCCCCGTGCACCAAATTAGACAAGGAAACGCCAATCTCACATAGGTCCAGGATGCAATCACCAGCTGTAACCCTGGATATTCTGACAGTGAAGCCTCTTATAAATGTGTTACATACTGCTCTCCCCATGTCAATTCACTTATCATTAGGATTTTATACTGGGTTCGTCTGATATACAATGGTTTTCTCCAACTGTTTTTTCTATGATAGATTAAAGGGGAACTGTGGTCTTTATTTAAAATAAACACTCATACCCTTAATGTGTGTAGCTTCAGTCTATCCAAACTACAAACATTTTCGAAAAGGTTCTACTTACTGTGGAAGCGGCTGCAGTGTTCACATGCCACCATAGTAGCCGGCCCACCAATCCGGAATAGTATAATCACATGAAGGATAGGTGGGAGGAACGAACTAGAAAGCAGACTCTCCGAAACCTCCAATATGTAAACGATAAGAACTTTATTGAATCTCCCGTATGTTTTGAACTGTATATTGTAATTTTGTATACATTCTGTATCTATTGGTGGTTGTATTGCTGCGTTTTACGATGTATCTTTTTTGTCTCAAGTATCAATTTATGAGATTACTTGTGTTCCTTTGGGTTCTATGCTTGCTTTTTGATTGGATACTCACCTGTAATTACCAGAAGACTGAGGAAGCAGAAGTTACCGCAAAACGCGTCAGGCCACACCCCCTCCCCCGGCATCTCCCTCTCCTACTCTTCAGGAGGTTGTATGTCCTAGGAATGGTGCTATTTTAGTTGTTTGAATACCGCTAAGTTTTATTTATATATTGGAGTTTCGGAGAGTCTGCTTTCTAGTTGTTCCTCCCACCTATCCTTCATGATGTGATTTCCAAACTACAGCAGTATAAGGGATGGCGCTTCCTGCTACACTGTCAGCTGTGACATCGTCACCACCATTAATTAGTTTTCACGCTGATGGCTTGTATCCTACTGCTGGGACAGAGGGCCTAAGCCCTACACCCAGTTTTTTATTATCGTTTTAAGCTGACACAAGCCTGAAAAGGAAAATTCTCTCTTTAAGGTTTCCATATGCAGAGGAAAGCCCATATAGTGATTGCAGGCCTGCATCTTTAAAAAGGTCAATTTTGCTTGGCTGTGGCCTCTGCATGCCAGACAAACACTGCAGACCAAAGTTGAAACTATGAATATTGATACCTTTGTATTCACAACAGCTAGAAAGATAATTCTACTCTTGTCAAAAGTTATGATAGTGCTATTTTCAATGACAGAGGTGTATAAACTAACAACTAGCCCTAAGCTAAAAGCCCTTTGAATCAGATGTAGGGAATTATTCATAAGAATTGGTGAAGATTTATTTTCCCTACAAAGATTTACAGACGCTGAAAGAATTGATGTTTATATAATTAGTCACCCAAATCCATTACTGTAGGGCACAGCAAACAGGGGCGTAGCTAGATATCACGGGCCACATAGCAAGATTTCAGAGGCGGCCCCCCATATTGAAACCAGTTTGGTGCAGTTCAACCTAACCTGGCCAAACGCAGCAAGTTCAGCCCCCACAACTCTGTTTTCATTTTAATTAACCTGGGGGGGAACTTTGAAAGGTTTAATTAAAACAAAATTGGGTTTATGGGCTGAACTACGTAGGTAAAATTTTCTCAGGAGGTGCACATGCCTGCAGGGGCCCTGGATGGGGCCCCTTTGGCTCAGGGCCCCATAGCACTGCTATGGTTGCTATAGGGATTCCTACGCCCTGACAGCAAACAAGTCTCCCTGGTGCCCCCTTCCCAACTGAAACCTCCCCGAACCCCCTTTTGGATTAGTCTGTACATAGATTGGAAAGCTCATCCAAGATGATTATATTTGGTGCAAAAGGGGAGACTGCAGGAAACTAGATTGGTAACAGTCTGATGCTCTATGGCGATATGATCCGTCTTTAAAAGAAAAAACTTTGAATGGCTCCTTCCACATATAATACACCCAGCTGTTTGCCTAGGTCTCCTATACCTAGAAACGTCCCTGCTGTAGGGTAGCAATGCTTGTGAAAATGCATTCACTTCTGGAAATTATATGTGCAATAACCCCAGCTGAGGCTCAAATTAAACAGCAAACACTTATTTCGGGGGGGTTTTGTAATATTAATATTCTTATATCCTACCACACTTTTATTCAGACTTGGGCCGTGTACTTCAGCATGTTTAATGGTGAATAAAGTTTGGTTCCTATTTGTAAACACGCAATGTTGCATTTTTTGGCGATACCGCACCTTTAACGATCTGTTAGGGGTATATTTTTGTGTTAATGACCATAAAACAAACTTTTTTTATAATATCGCTTCCACGTATCCCTTAGCTAGGTAACAGAACACTGCTACGTGCCCCACACGTCTATAGCGAATTTACTAGGAGAGATACAGTCCAAAAAATAGTCTAAAAGAGAAGTAAAAAATAGAAAGAACAGTAATTTAACTCTTATCACCAAGTTAATTATTCTTCAGTTTTTATGCAGAAATACTAGCACATTTTATTTTAAGCTTGGTTCCATTAAAATCAGAGGGGGGCAGCTGTTCACTATGTGGGGATATCATCATTGGTTTCTATGGCAACCATGTTTTCTTTTGTGATGTCATTGGTTTCTATGGCAACGGCTAGCCTTTAGCAAGAAGTTTCAGCAAAAATTCATCATTTTGATTGAAGACTAGAGAGGTGAGGACACATTTTATTTTTTCCCCCCTCTTATTCTTAAATTTCTGAAAAAAACATCGATAATGATTAATCTACCTGATACATTTTAGACAAGACATGGAATGGGACATTTTTAGAATAAATAATCTATAGAATATTTATTCCAAATATTTTTTTTTTTTTGTTTAGTAGAAACGTATCTCTTATAAAATCCCCCATGTTATTCATCTTTAGAAAGGAATATGTTGGTATTGAAATAATAACCAATTGAAATTATAACCAAATACGATTTTCTCAAGTCATCGAAATTGGAAATGGCTCCAAATCGGATCAAGCGAATTCAAGAGTTTTTTTATTCTTGTTTTCCAAGACTTAAAAAAAAGGTAAGAAAATTATTTTATTTGTTTTTACATTTTAAAGGGGCGTCTGTTAGTTAGGACTTAATGATGGGAAAACAGGAACAACCTGAACAGACATAAAAAAAACAGTTGAAAAGCCTATTAGTGGCAGGCAAAGGCCTGGTCACATGACTAAAAAGCTGTTCAGCTGACTACAAGCTGATCACATGAATTAAAAGCTATTCACCTGACTACGAGCTGATCCACATGAATTAAAAGCTGTTCATGTGGCTACATGATGGTCACATGACTACAAGCTGGTCACATGGCTATAGCTGTTCATGTGGCTACAGGATGGTCACATGGCTACAAGCGTTTCATGTGGCTACAAGCTGGTCACATGGCTACAAGCTGTTCATGTGGCTATATGATGGTCACATGGCTACAAGCTGGTCAAATGACTAAAAGCTGGTCACGTGGCTCAAGCTGTTCACATGACTAAGATGGTCACATGGCTACATGCTACTTGTTAATACATGGCTACAAGCTGGTCACATGGCTACACTGTTCATGTGGCTACAATCTTTTCACGACTACAAGATGGTCACATGGCTACAAGCTGGTCACTTGACTACAGCTGGTCACATGACTACAAGCTGGTCACATGGCTACAAGCTGGTCAACTGACTACAAGATGGTCACATGGCTAAAAAATAGGAAGTGTTCAATTGGGAAGTAATATTTCTGACCTTTACTCACTGGCATAACTACCGCCCCACCCATGCTCGTGACTGCGGGGGGCCAGAACGGTAGGAGGGCCTGCCAGAAGCCCACTCTGCCACGCTCAGCTGTTTTTAAAAAGCTGACTGTGCGTATAAATGAAACAAAAACCCAAACTTCCTTTCATTCAGATGTTTAAAACAGCTGAGCGTGGAGGGGTGGGTCAGGGGCCCAGCCTCCAATCTCACAGGGGGCCGGGCCCCTGCCCTTACCAGTTTAATTTCTCACAAATTGTACCTAGAAATGTGATTTAGGGTCATTTTGAAAGTACAACAGAAAGGCTTTTTATATAACCCTTATTAGTTTGGGGAAATGTGAGACGTTAGTTCCCCTAATAAAAGATTTCATATTTCACATGAGAAGATGTGTATTTACTAATATTCTTACTCTTATTTGGACATGGGAGAATGGGATTTGGGGGGAAATGTAAGATTTTAGTGAATGTATGGTTATTATTCCTAATATAAATTGGTTTACTTTATGCTTGTCTCTATTCTATGTAAGTGTTGAGGGATTCTCCATATTAATTATTGATATTTTCTTTTTCTTTAAGAACGTGATATCATATCGAGGTGGTCCAAACAGTAAGTAGAAAGTAATAAAAGGTCATTTCATGGGTTTCCTGCAGATCAAACATTGTCAATTACCTGGAGATTAGTCCCACCGCCCCTGTTTATATTTTTCCTACTGTCCATCCCAAATCTCTTGTATTCGCCTGCTGTTGTAAGCAGTGTTACCTCTAAGCTGCAGGTCCTGTGTGCACACAAAAATGGCAGGAATTTGAGCACTGTTGTGTGTTGCGCACAGAAACTATATATTTGTGCACTCTACCAATTAAATTAGAGGGAACATTAATTGTATCTTTACTAGTTTATATTTTTTTTTTTGTCAATATTTCTGAATATGTTTAATTATTATTTTTTCTCCAAGTGTCCCGGCGAGAGATTTGAATTGGCGCAGTTCCCGGAGAAGGAAGTTTCGGGAAAGTGCACAAGTAAAAAAAAAAGAATGAAATATTTAATTAAAGGGTTTGGTGGCAGCTAATTACATTTCTAAATCAAACCTTTCTTCTGTTTTTTACCCACAGGGACGATATGTCGGGCAGAGAAAATCTTTGCTATTAAAATTGTCAAGGTTAATCAGGTAAAATCTGTTAACTGATAACTCTTTAGGGAGATAACACTGGATTTCTTGTAGAAGTGATCTTAGGTTTTAGGCTGGGTACACATGGGGGACTATTTGTCCCGACTGAGCGCTCACTCAGCTCTCAGCTGGTACAAATGTCTGTCGGTCGAGGCGAATTCCGATCCGGACGAACGCACGATCTCTCACCCCAGGAGATATTTTTTCTGGTGTGTACCCAGCCTTAGGGATGGGGGTTTTGGTCAGATAAAAGTACACTTCCTTGGTTTATGTAGATTTTTTTATATTTATAAAATGATTTCCTTTGTTTTAAACCAGGAAAGGGAAGAAACTGCCCTGCGAGAGGTGCGCATTCTTAGTCTTTTAACCAAACATAAAAATATTGTGAAGCTCTCCAATGCCATTTACGAAATTGGAGTGCAGACAGAGTACAACAGGCTTTGGTAAGAAACTTCGTATTGCTTATGTTTTACCAACTTTATTGTTGACATTGCCTGAAACCTTCTCTTTGTCTTGTAGTGCGTTATGGAATATTGCCATGGTTGCTCATTAAAAAATAATTAAAAGCAAAACAGATGGACAAATCACTGAAGCCTGGATAGCATATATATGCAAAGAGCTGTTACAGGTCGGACTGAATTTACTGACAAGGCTATTACCATTCACTAAATGACGTATTGATTTAATAACATAAATGGATTTTATACATTTATTTTACACGCTTTTTATTATCATCTTTTTAGGGCCTGAAACAACTGGACAAACTCCACATTATTCACCGTGACCTCAAACCGGCCAATGTAATGTTAACAGAAAAAGCAGAAGTTAAAATAAGTAAGGACATTGACATGGAGGATGGTTTATCTGCTTGTATGACACATGTATGACTTGTATTGATTTTTAAAGGTAAAAATGTATTACATTGTGTTCTGTTATTTTAGTTGACTTTGGATTAAGTGTACAATTAAGCGGGCCTGATGAACTTCGCTATGGTGCTGCAGGGACTTTAACTTACAAGGCCCCAGAAGTAATTTACGAGGACTATGGTTACAATACTAAGGTATACATGCTATTTTACTATATTATTATTGTACCAAGTTTTCTTTCCATTACAACGAGCAAATGTATTGGCTAATAAACCAGGGTTTTGTACTACTGGACAGGGTAAACAAGAATTATTGTTCTTTTTCCTCAATGCAAATAATGGAGAAACCCGATAGTAAATGGATTGGGGATATTAAATTCTTGCAGGGGTGTAACTACCAGGGGAACAGCCACATGGGGGCCCAGGAGACAAGGGGGCCCAATCTTCTTATTTTTCCTTTATAGATATAGCTTCCTCCCAAAACCACTGTGGATGAAGCACGGATAGAGCCCCATTATAGTTTTGCTAGGGGGGCCCAGTTATTTCTAGTTAGCCACTGGATTCTTGAGTGAAACCTGCTTTAATTGCTCATTCATTTTTATCTTTGCATTTTATCTCCAGTATGACATCTGGTCCCTGGGGATAATGGCCATTGTAATGGCAGAAGGGAAGATACGTAAGTCATTTTAAATCTTTGCTGTGAGTAGTTTAAAACACTATGAAAAACTCTGCTACACAAATGTATTAGACAACATATAAATACGTTTGTGCCAAGAACTAACTGGATTCTGACACTTTTAAAATATTTTAGCCTACCCGTAAATAGGCAACAAGCCGAAAAAACCCCTTACAAGGAAAAAAAAAAAAAAACATTTTCTTCTCACCCTGAAAAAAATTCCTTTCCGTAAAAAAAAAAAAAATCCCCCTTCTTAACCGAACGGGGGAAAATCCCCTCCCACTAAATCCTCCCCACATCCTTTTTGTGGGAAAAAAAAAAAAAAAATCCTGATCTGGTTTTGGGGGAATTGAGGGGGGTGAAAAAGGGTCCCCCCCCCCCCCCATTTTTTTTTTTTTTAAATTTTTTTCAAACAAACAAAACCCAATCCCTTTAACAAATTTACATTTAAAAACAAAACAACACTGGTTTTTTAACAAACCTTTGGTGTGGGGGGGGGGGGGAACATGGGTTTTTTAAAAAAAAATCAATTTTGGAAATTTTAAAAACAAATTTCCTGTTTGTGTGGGGGCAAAAAACAAAAAATGAACAAAAAATTCTGGTAACAAAAAAATTTTCCTGGGTTTTTGTTTGTTAAAAGAACAAAAAAAAAAAAAAAATAAAGTTGTTTTTTTTTCACCCCTAGTTGTTTTGTTGTCCCCCCCCAAAACTCAAAAAAAAGTTTTTTTTTTCCCAAAACCCAAACTTTCCCCCCCCGAAAAAAACAATTGGAAACTTTGTTTTTTTTTTTTTTTTTTTTTCCCCCTTTTTAAAAATTGCCAAAAAAAACCCCTTTTTTTTTTTTTTTTTTTAATAATTTTTTTTAAGGGTTTTTCCCCTTTTTTTCCCCCCCCCTTGCCCTTGGGGGGAAAAAACATTTGCCCCCAACCCCTTTTTTTCCCAGGGTTTTTTTTTTTTTTTTTTCGGTAGCAAACAAAAAAAAACAAAAAAAAATCCCCTCCCCCCCTGTTCCCCCTTAAAACCAAAAAAACGGGGGGATTTTTTTTCCAACAAACATGGGAAAGGAAAAAACCCAAAGGCCCCCCAGGCCAAAAAAGCCAAAAGAGTTGTTTTTTTTTGCCTTGGAAAAAAAAAAACAACAAATTTAAAAAACTTTAAAAGAAAAACACAAAGACCAAGCCCAAAGAAAAACAAAGTCCCCCCCGTCCCCCCCAAAAAGCCAAAAAAAAAAAAAACAAGAAACCCCCCCCTGAAAAAAAACAAAAAAAAAAAACAATTTAAACAAAACCAAAAAAATCCATACGAAAAAAAAAGGAAACAAATTTTTACAAAAATCCCTCCATCAAAAACAAAAAAAACATTCAAAACAACATCCTACAAAACAGCAAAACTAGGAAGGAAAAAAAAAAAAAAAACCAATTCAATTAAAAAAACAAGGGTAAATAAAAAAAAAAAAAATAAAAAAAAAAAAAAATTGAAATGAAAAATTAAAAACATTTAAAAAAAAGGAAAAAACCAACAACAAACAATTAAAAACGGAAAAAAAAAAAAATATAAAAATACAAAATTTTAAGAAAAATGGTTGGGGGGTTTGTTTTGGGGCCCTGTTTTCCCAAGGTTTTTTAAAAAGGGCCCCACCGTAAAAACTTTATTTTACTCTAACAAAAAAAATTGGGAAAGTTTTTTTTTTTCTTTTTTTTTTTTTTTCCCCCTTGTTTTTTTTTCTTTGTTTCCCTCTGGGGGGGGAACAAAGAGAAGGATTTTTCCCACCCCCCCAAAAACCTTAAAACTTGAACTTTGCCCGGTTTTGTTTTTTTTTTTTTTTTTCTGGGCCCAAAAAATGGGGGGGGGGTGTTATTTTTTTTTTTTTTTTTTTTTTTTTTTTTGAAAAAAAAAATTTTACAAAACACTCACCCCTGTTTTTGTTTTTTTTTTTTTTTTTTTGTTAAAAAAGAAAAATAGAAAAAAAATTGGGTGATTTAAAAAAAAAATTAAAACGAATTAAAAATTGCTTGGCAAACAAAAAAAAAAAAAAAAAAAAAAAAAAAAAACATGCCCCCCCCTTTGTGCAACAAACCTTTAAAAACAAAACCAAAATATTGACAAAACCCCTTTTCCTCCCACCCCAAGGGCCAAAATTACAAAAACAAAAAACCCTTTCCCCCTCCAAGAAACATTGATTTAAAAAAAACCGTTTCTTCAAGGAACTTCCCCTTTTTTTTTAAAAAACTTCTTCCCAAGGGCGAGGCCCCCAAGGAGGGGGGGCCCCCCCGGGGGGGCCCCCCCCCCTTTAAAAACTAATTAAAAACTTATAGTACAAACTTGGGGGTTTTTTGGGGGTGGGGTTTTTTTGTTAAAAAACAGCTTTTTTTTTTTTTTTTTGTAATTACCCCTTGTCCTTTTTATTTCAAAAATTACAACCCATTTTGTAAAAAAAAACCAAACCCAAAATTTTTAAAAAGTTTTTTTTTTATAAAATTTTTGGGGATTTTGGGAATAAAAACCGCAAAAAAAGGATTTTTTTTTTTTTTTTTTTTTGTTTTTTTTTTGTTTGGGGGCCAGCCCCACCCCCCCCCAATTAATGTTTTTTTTTTTTTTTTTTTTTTTTCAATTTTCATTGTAAAAATTTATTTTAAAAAAAACCTTTAAACTTTTTTGAAAAACCCCCTGGGGTTAAAAACCAAATTACTCATGTTTTTTTCCCCCCCTCCCCTTTTTTTGGGTTTTTTTTATAGAAAAAAAAAAAAAGAAAAAAAACCAAAAGGTTTTTTGCCCAAACAAAACACAAAAGTAACCCCACGCCCCAAACCAGCAAAAACCACAAACAAAGCAACATGGACCCCCAACACACCCACAAACCCAGGGCCAACACGTACCAACCCCCCCCCACCCCCCCCCACCGCCCCACCCCCGGTTTTTTGGGCGGAAGGTCCCAAGGGACAAAGTAACGAAAAAACACAAAAGCAAAAACAACAAGGGGGAAACGTTCCACAGGAAAGGTACAAAAAGAAAAAAAAAACACAAGTGAAAGGGGGAAAAAGGGAGCGGGAAAACAAACAACAGTTCCCCAAAAGGGAAAAAAGGTTTCGAAGAAAGTTTTTGGAAGGCAAAAACAAAAACACAGAAAAAGGGGCGGGGGAAAAGTCCCCCACAAAGAGGGGGACAAGTTGGGGAAAACAAAAAAACAGGGTCCCCCAAGGGAACAAAAAAAAGTAAACACCAACAGACACGGGTTTTGTGCACACAACCAATCAAAACACCGACACCCCCAAGTCGACAAACAAATGGCTGGGGGCCACCCCCAGGCAACCCACCACCCGTGGGGCACCCCCCCCGTCCCGCCACCATGGGGCCCCCCCCCGTTCGCCACCCCGGTTTTGGGTGGGGGGAAAACGGAACAGTAAACCAAGAAGGGAAAAAACGTTTCCCCCCCCCCCCAAGGGAATTTCCCCCCAGAAAATTTTGGGGAAACAACCAAACACACAAAGGATAAGTTTAGAGGGGGGCCAACCAAAAACCACAAAGGGAAAGGTCCCCAAAGGGAAATGTAAAGAAAAGGGGGGAAAAAAAAAAGGGAAAGTGGGAAACAAGGGAAGGTCCCCCAAGGGGGAAAAAAAGTAAACGAAAAGTGAAAAAAAAAAAGGAAAACAAAGGGTAGAAAAAAAGGAAAAAGTCCCCCCAAAAAAACGGGGAAAAAGTTAAAAACAAGAAAGTGGGAAAATGGGGAAAAAAAACAAAAAAACAAAAAAAAGGGTTTGTGGGAACCAAAAAACAAGGAAAAAAAACACGGTCAACAAGGGGAAAAAAGGTACAAAAAAAAAAAAAACAAAAAGAAGAAAGTTTGGGAAAAGGGGGAAAAAACACGGTTGGGAGGGGACCAAAAAAAAGGTTTCCCCCCCCAAAAAAGGGGGCGACCCCCAACACAGTCCAAAAAATCCACACCAACCGCAAAACCCTTTGAAAACTTGAAACAAAGGGGGCACAACAAGTTGGGGGGCAAGGGGTACCAAGTTCACAAGGGCACGTTCCCCCCCCGCCCCCAACACGGGTTTGAAACCAGCAGGGAACCCAGTAACCAACAAACACCACCCCCCTCAAGGGGGGCCCAACACAAGAGGGGGAAACCCAAATCCTACGAAACACCGGTAAAAAAAACACAAAAAGACAAAGGTTTGAAACAGGGGACACCGTTTACAAAGTGGAAACACAAAAAACAAAAATTCCCCCCAAATGGGGACATCAAAGAACAAAACAAGTTTGGTGGGGGAAAAGGACAAAACAAGTTGGGGAAAAAAAACACCAAAAAGAAATAAAGAAAAAAAGTCCCTAAACGGAAAAGTAAAAAAAATAAAACAAGGTGGAAAAAAAAAAAACAAAAAGGGAAAGTATCAGTAAAAAAGTTTTCAAGGAAAGTTTTACAACAACAAACAGAAAAACAAAGTGGGGTGAAAGGTGAAAGTAAGAACAAAGGGAAAAAAACAAAAAAGTCCCAAGGAACGGGCAAAGAAAGTGGGAAGGTGAAATAAGTTTTTTAGAAAAAGGGGAAAAAAAATGGTGGTTTTTTAAAGGACAAAAGGGTTAGAAACAAATTGTGAGAAAAAGTGAAAAAAGTTGGGGAAAAGGCAAGGGGGAACACAAAATTTCCAAACGGAAAAAAAGTAAAAGAACAAGGTTTTGGGAAAAAAAAAATGGAAATAAAACAGTAAAAAAAAAAAAAAAAGAAAAGGTGGAAACGAAAGGTTCCACAAGGGAAGTTAAAAACAGAAAAAAGGTGGGGGGGGGAAGCAAAGGTAAAAAGAAAATGGGGAAAAAAAAAGAAAGGTTGGAAGGAAAAGTGGGAAGGGAATTTAAAGGCAACAAAAAAAGGTAAAGAAAAAGTGGAAAAGAAAAAAAAAGGGGAAGTAAAAGAAGGACCAAAAGTTGAAAAGGAAAAAAAAAAAAAAGTTTAAAAAAACAACAAAACCAAACAAGAAAAAAAAAAAAAGGGTTTTTTCCCCCCCCAAGAAACAAGAAAAAAAGTTTCCGTTCCCCAAAGGGGACAGTAAGGACGGAACCCAAAAAACAAAAACAAAGGTCAAAAAAGCAATGGAAGATTGTGGGGTTTTTCCGAACCCAAAAAAAAATGAACACCCCTAAAAAATTTTTCCAAAAGGCCAACAACAAAAAAAGTTTTTTTTGCCCGAAAAAAAAACAAAACAGAAAAAAAAAAAAACGACAAAAAAACAATTAAAAAAAAACTAATGCAAAAAAAAAAAAAACAAGCCAAAAAAACACAAGAAGAAAAATTCAGGAAAACAAAACAAACACAAAAAAGCATAAGCCAAAATGCCTGGTCCCCCCCCAAAAAAAACCCCCAAGCAAAAAAAAAAAAAAAACAAGGACCAAAAAAAAAAAAAACAACAAAGGAAAATTCCAAAACCAACAAAAAAAAAACACAAAAAGAACAAGACCCCTTGAAATACAAAAATTTTTTTTTCCCCAAAACAACAAAAAGGAAAATAATTCAAACAAAAAAACGTACACCCCCCCAAAAACACACCAAACTCAAAACAAACCATAAAACTAAAAGGTAAAAACAAAAAAACAAAAAAAAAATCAAAATCCCCCCCCCCAATACAAAGTTTAAAAAAGCATAATAAAAAAATGAAAAACATTTGAAAAAAAATAACAGACATTTAAGGGGGGAACACAACCACAATAAGAAAAAAAACAAATACATAAAAAAAAAATAAAAAATTTTTTTAA
>JAACNH010002571.1:0-37925 GCA_019447015.1 Hymenochirus boettgeri
TAATATCAGTATAACTTGCTCCGTAATGGATAATATTTATATCCAATAGCACTGTATTACTGGAACTAGCTGTACGTAACGGCCCAAGAGCTAACAATAAGCATACTGGTCTGTAATGGGATTTAATTATATCCAATAGCTGTATTTACTGGACTAGATTGTATGTACCAGGCTCATGACCTACAATCAACTATACTGGTCTGTAATGAATGATGAATGACTAGAATGTACTTAACAGGCCGAAGAGCGTAACAATCAGTATACTGGTCTTTAATGGGATAATATTTATAACCCATATCACTGTATTACCGGACTAGACTGTATGTAACAGGCCCAAAGCTACCAATTTGTATTCTGGTCTGTAATGGGATAATATTTATATCCAATAGCAATGCATTTGCTGCACTAGACTATACTAAACAGGACCAAGAGCAACAATTTGTATTCTGGTCTGTAATGGGATAATATTTATAACCATACACTGTATTTACTGGACTAAGACTGTACGTAACAGGCCCAAGAGCTAACAATCAGTATACTGGTCTGTAATGGGATAATATTTATATCCAATAGCACTGTACTGTATTTACTGGACTAGACTGTACATACCAGGCCGAAGAGCAAACAATCAGTATACTGGTTTGTAATGAGATAATATTTATAACCAATAGCACTTTATTTACTGGACAGAACTGTACGTAACAGCCCAAAGAGCTAACAATCAGTATACTGATCTGTAATGGTATAAATTTATAACCAATAACATTGTATTAACTGGACTAGACTGTACGTAACAGGCCCAAGAGCTAACAATCAGTATACTGGTCTGTAATGGGATAATTATTATATCCAATAGCATTGCATTTACTGGATTAGACTGTATGTAACAGGCTCAAGAGCTAATGAACAGTATACTGCTCTGTAATGGGATAATATTTCTATCCAATAGCACTGTTTTTACTGGACTAGACTGTACGTAACAGGCCCAAGAGCTAACAATAAGCAATACAGGTCTTGTAATGGGATTATAATTATATCCAATAGCACTGTATTTACTACTGGACTAGATTGTATGTACCAGGCTCATCGACCTAACAATCATAATACTGGTCTGTAATGAATGAGTGAATGACTAGAATGTACTTAACAGGCCGAAGAGCTAACAATCAGTATACTGGTCTTAATGGGATAATATTTATAACCAATATCACTGTATTTACTAGCTAGATGTACGTAACAGGCCGAAGAGCTAACAATCAGTATACGGTCTGTAATTAAAAATATTTGTGTGGAGGTAGAGCTTGGAAAATATAGCTGTCCTTTATTAGTGAGTATACATTAGATTTGGCTTTTATGCAGGCAGAAACTCTGACATGAATGTTTAAAACTTTGTTTTTTAGGGGTGTGTCCACCCTTAAAACCAAAACTAGTCTCTTGCCCGTTATCTGCCCACAAACATAACTGATTATTCAGCACATATTCGCACCAGGTATTTAAAGATAATTATTGCCTCCATTATGGCTCCTCCTCTCATCAGTAAATCGAGTTTGTGACTGCTGACATCACCTTGAAGTGGTTGAAAGGCTTTTCATTCATGCGATCACAGTAATGTATACTAAAACCCCTTTGTTTATAAAGTATGCCAGTGTGGCAATAATATGATATTGTAGTGGGGCCTAGGATGTGCATTGATTATCTTTTCATGTTTGTATAAATGTTTGACAGATCTTAGCACTTCCGCTAAATGTAGTTGTAAATTAGCCTAATTGGAGTGCTTCCACAATTCCACAATCCCAACCAATGATGACTGCTAATTCACCTGCTTCCTCCTCTGCACATGTTCAAGCTTATAAAAGCTCATTGAGCAGAGGGAGAAGGAAGATACCTTTTCCATAACGGAACAGAACTTACCAGTATCATTAATATCTGTTCACTAATGTATGCAACAAAATGGTTAAAAAAACCCAGTTGGGGTTGCGGGAAGATAACGGACAAGTCACCATGGTGAACATGCCCTTAACTAGTTTGTGCATTAATCTTGACAGACTACAGACACTGAGTCTTCCTCTTGGCATTATCATGTACACACGTCCTGTTATAGTATTTTTGTCCCATTTAGGTTTTTTCAATTTTCCATAAAAAATTAAGTATCAATGCTACAAGGTTGGGAGGCAGCAAACCAGTTTCATTGTTCAGTGTTGTTAACTGCAGGGCCCAGGACCCCCGTAGATTGGAGCCGGGCCCCTGACCCACACCCCTTCCCTCTCCATAGGTCCCCAATCAGCTGTTTTTAAACAGCTCATTGCGCGTATAGGAAACATACGCTGTTTAAAAGACTGGATTAAAAACAGCAGCTGATCTCGCTTTCCATCTGTTGGTGGCGAAAGTTACAGTTATGCCACTGTCACTTTTAGACTGTTGTTTAATTGACTTAGCCCTTATGGATTCCATCACATGTAAAGTATACATAACATAGAGTCCAAAGTCTTGCTTAATATTTAATACAGTGGTGTTTAAAGGCAATGCTTACCCCCAAGTAAATCCTATTGATCGAACACAGAGTTATCTTCATTCAGAACCAAGGTAAGTTTGCAAGTAGGATTTGGTTTTTCTTTTTTTTTGTTGAGGGTGAACATGACCTTTAATATTAGAACATCTCACATAAACATAAATGACGGTAGGAACACTCACAATTTCCCCCTATTGGGGCTATACAGCAGTTAAAGCATGTGATTCCGATGCTTGGAATAATTTTGTCAATACTAATAATATAACACAACCATGTTCTGTGAGACAGGTGTATCCTGGATTTTATTATATTCCACATTCCTTTGTAAATGGAAACAAGTTTTTGTTGCTGCTGCTTTGGATTTATGGAAATTGTGTACAGACTATGTTTTTGCCAGGCTAAGAATAATCGCTTAGGGCAGCTCATGAATCGGGACTGCTGTTTATTGAAGGTTCAGTGATTTCCAAGCCAGATTTTTGTTGGCTGGCACACGACTGTCTAAATGAAAGTGCATCTTTTGTTTGTTTTTACTCTTTCCTTTCAGGAAATGTAGTAGATGCACTAACGATCTATGCAATGCACATATGAAGTGCAATTTATCAAATGATTCTGCCATGTGTGTATCCATAAGGATCTTCATAGGGTAACATCACCACCATGAAATAATGAATGGTTTGGCATTCACTAAGCACATTTATACTTGGTGAAGGCTCTTTTCAAGGCCAGTTTTGAATACATATATTTCTTCCCATGGGCAGCAGGTGGCACATTGGATAAAGAATCCATATTGCTCGGGACCAATTTGCTTTGCAAACGTTCTGCTAAAAGCTTTTCGCATTATGTTCTTATACAGTTCCAGAGAATGAGCAAGTCTCTTGAAAAGAGATTGATGAGCTTCAATGTATTTCTCCACTTCCCAAAGGTGTGTAATTTGTCGGCTATATACAAGACGGCTGATGATCAAACAGCTACTAATTGATCAATCGCTAATGCATTTTCATACCAGTAATTTTGTGTATTGCTTACTCAGAGGAACATAAAAATGACATTGTGTACAAAGCTTTATGGTTAAGGAGAAGGAAAGCATTCAGCCCATACAGTCAACGTTAATAAGTCCCAGCTTTCTCACTGACTAAATCAGTAATAAAGGGCACATCCTATATGAAAGATGGGATGGTATGGAGACAAATACAAGGGATCCCTTATATAAAGTCACAAATTTGGGCGTGGTAGCTAATGGTTGTTACCACCTGTCCACTGACCACTGATGTTGTTATAGGCTAAGAATTCTGAGACTGGGCCAAGGCAGGTCACCAATGTGAGTGTATTGTTTTAATGTTAAAAATATGTGGACTGAATAGCTTTGGGTTGACTGGAGCACTGACTGGGTGGCTGTTTAGTGGTTTGGATGTGATGGATTGGTTAGCTGATGGATTAGCAAAATTTAACTGGTGGTTAATGGACTGAGTTGCTGAGGCACTGGCTAGTGGCATTCCCTGGCTTGTAATTTAGCTGGTTATAGCACTGTCTGGCTTGTGGAATAATTAAGTGGTGAACTGGGAGGCTGATGGACAAGCTACAGGTAGATATGCTGGTTGGTTAATTTTACTAGTTACTGGACTGGGTTGTTAATATGCTGGTGACTAGCTTGGGAACTGGCTGGCTCCCCGGGACCAGGCTGAAGCTATCTGCAGGCAATCTGAAATTTCCAGGAAAAAAAGTAAAATAAACCAAGGGGCCCAAGGCTCTATCACATTGCCCGTTTTCGATAACGCAGAGGCATTTGTTTTTCTACACAATTCACACATTATTCACACACACAACATCACATTATAACGCATATGATTATCATGCATTTACAGCTCAGTGTAGTGTGACTGAAGCCTTAGGTGAGGAAGATCACACTACTATGTCATCTAACTATCAAAATCATCTAACTATGTCATGTGTATGTCACGTAACCATCCATAGCGTCTGGGTCCTAGCATCCACACCAGGCTTAATCAAGCCTTGCTGGCTGTACCCCTAAAAGCAGCCCTCTAAAGCAAGCTGTGCCTAAAAAATATCTGCTACAAATTGTGTTACTAACTTTAATTGTGCCTGCATCATGTGATTGTTGGCAACTGCAGAAATAAATTACTTGTGTGTATATGTCCAAGGACACAAACACGTACAGTATTTATCAGGTGTCTCTATGGGTGGGAATGCGTGAGCCCGGGACCCTTTACTGCCCTCTCAGTAATCAAGAGCATCGTATACCATACTGACATATGATTCTTTGTGGCCTGGCTGGTGTTGCTTCTCACTGCTGCATGATGAACAAAATAGTCTTGTTCTGACAGCAATCCCGCGGAACCTATATGAAAATCCGAATATCTGCTCAAACCCAATTGAATCGAATTTTTATTTTAATATAATGATATATCGATATCATTTTTGATCTTTCATTGGAATTTTCAAATTTCCGCTAGAATTTTAGATTTTTAAATGAGATTTAAGTTTGTGATTTTTGAAATTTTCAATGAAAAGTTCAGAAAAATCGGTCAAATTCGTGGGATTTTTAAACTGCAGTTCATTTTGAAACCGGGATTCATCAATAAGGCTGTATAGTATTCTAATTTTTCTCAAGGGTGTGCCGGGGCACCTGGTGTGACTTTGTTATTTTGTTCTCTAAAAATATATATTATGCTAACATTTCAAGTGTAGTTCAAGTGTAAGTTTGCACTACATTAATATAGTATCAATATACACTGTAAAGTACTAACATATGAGTAATTACAACTTTAAGTCCCACACAGGTTTGCCTCGAGAAAACTGTCTGTTTTGAGAACCAATGTTCTAATTTGGTGATCCAAGTGCAATTTTACACAGCTACAAGGTGGGAAAAACTTATTATGCTGTATCACACTGTCAGTTTTTTTTTTATATTGTTAAAAATGACTCAAAACATTTTCCATTTTTATTCTAGACTCACTGAAGGGAGCCCCTCTGAGGCAGTCTTTTTTTTAATGAATTCCCAAATTAGTGATCATATTGCAAGGCCATCTGTCCAAAAAAAGATTTGCATTCTGAACTAAAACTCTTCTAATTTAAGATGTGAATTGATCTATTACTAACTTGGTGCACATATCTGTTGTACTCACTGTTAAAATGTATGTTAATACATATCACAGGTGTGTAATATAGCCATGCTTTGGCTTGCAGGAATACAAATAAATCTATATCAGAGTTTGAAACCAAGAAGGGAGTTGCACAAACTGGAGATAAATAAAGCAATAAAAGAAAGAAACTATTTGCACTACTGTTAAATCTGATTCTTGAAGCACTCATTGGAAAATACATTATGATGGGATATAGGACGTAGACAAGGAGATGCAATATATGGTTCTATTATCTAGATATCTATGGTATGAGTTACCCAGCCACTGGGGAGGTCCTTTGGTGTTATAGTGGTTAGTAATATAACTGCAGTATCCCAGAAACTAACATCTTTGGTGCCCAACTTTGGCTTCTCCACAATAACATTAAGGCTGGGTACACACCAGCAGATATCTTCACGAACCGACCGATCCACGGCACTATTGGTCGGTCAGATGAATTTCTGCTGGTGTGGGGTGGCCGGTTTGCGACCGACCTCGATCGTCTGTTAGTCCAAATCGAACGACCGGATGATCGGACGTGTCAGTAAATTACGCCTGATCTTGTGGTTCCCTATGGGACCACACGATTGGTTGCACGAACTGTCGTCCATGGCCACTATTGCCGCAATCGACAGTCATTTGTCCGCTGAGTGCAAACGTTCGGTCGGGACACAAAATCCTGCAATGTGTACCCAGCCTAATGGCTGCAATCAACGCTCTGGATGTGCTCCCGGTGAGTTGTCGCGCGTTTGTGGATGCGATGTGTCCATTTCTGTTATGGTAGCACATGTGATTGCGCAAAAAAGTGATCGCATACGTTACCAATAGGGAACGATGCTCTATCGCAGGTGCATAGAAATCACAGGATTTTTGAGCTCCCTGATTTCCATTATATTCGAAATTGCATGCCCATTTGCATGTGCAAACATGTGAAAAAATGTGGCTAGTCCTAAGGGTCTGATGCAATAAAAGTAAAAAATACTTACAGGGTGGTAAATATCGTCCTGGTGTCACTACTTAAGTGCCCATGCAATGTACAGTATGAAAGTACCGTATCTCGATTAAGTCAAATTTTCAGGCTTAAAGTTATCCTGAACCTAACCTCGGCTTAACCGGGTCAGTCCAATTTAGATCCAATTTGCAATTGCGGAAGTACCAATATAATCTGTTTATTCAATTAGATCACTGACTTGAAATTATTCTGAGACGTTTCGCTATCATCCGCTGCTTTCCAGTTCGAATGACTTGTCAAGAACTGTAGCAATTATGTACCCTGGAAATCCCAATTAGATATCACAGCCAGTGTTAAGGGGTGATTAGAAGGCTAAGAGGTGTTCTTAGCCACTATCTAATCACACCTTAACCTGGCGTGATATGCAATTGGGATTTTCCAGGTACATAATTGCCACAGATTCTGTACAGTATCTGATTGGAAAGCCATCGGTGACAGCGAAACGTCTTCAAGAACTACATTCAAGTCCATTGATCATTGAATCAACAGATATACCATGACCTGGTGAATGACTCCAGCATAGTAACAATAGGTGCGCTGTTCACCTGCATAGAAGTTCCAGGAGCAGATCTGCCTTACACTTCCTGTATTCTGTCAGCTGGACCCACTCGGCACTGTCACTTGCTCTCTGGATGCTGTAAATCGGATGGTCTTCTCAGAATGGGACAAAAAAACAGCTGCTAGTACAGGCAAATGACAGCTTGAAACTACAACTTCAGGTGCCATTTTTTAACTATGGGTCAGAAAGTCCTTTACTATAGGGGTCAGAGAGTCCTTTATATAAGGTCAGAGGGCCTTACAATATGGGGTCAGAGGGCCACTCCACATGTTTAGAAACGGAACCCCAGCAACAAAGCTGCTATTTATTTCCAACTCTGGATCAGAATTGGAGGTTACTGGACTCTGGATTTGGCTATTAACTGTATGTGATTCATGTATGGGAATTCTGCTGTCCATTTAAAGAGCACCTAAAGTCTAAAAACACACAGAATCAAAGGCCAGTAGTGGTGATATTTTCTACCCTCGACTTATACTCGCGTCAATCAGTTTTTTACAAATTTTTCAGGTAAAAATAGGTACCTCGTCGACTTATACTCGGAGACGACTTATACTCGAGTATATACGGGTAGCATGTTTTTACTTCATTTAAAAGAATGCCATTACATTGGATGCCTGCCATTTTTCCAAAAACTGCACAGGCCCTATAAAACTGTTGACTTGCCGGGGGCCGGGCACACTATCTGGTATGTGTAGGTACCATATGATGGGTTGAACCAAATTGATAGCCCAGCATGCTGATTCATATGATGATGGTAATGATTCATTCTGAAGACAAAGCTTTAGACCACATTTATTGACACATACAACATCAGTATGTTTTTGATTGTAGAAAAATCGGAGTGCCTTGAGGAACCCACTCAAGTACAGGGAGAACATACAAACTATTTGCAGATGTGTCCAAGATTTGAAGCAAGGACTTCAGCCCTGTAAAGGGATCAATGCTAACCACTGATCCATCGTGCTGCCCAGCATAGAAGTATGATTAATATTGTAAAGATCTTATTCAGACGTGAGATAGTATCACTTTTCTTGATGTACAAGGTCAAAGGGCAAAAACAAGGATAACCATACTTAGCCATAAGTAACATTTGCCATGGTACAGTCAAGTGACGGTATGTGCATTAATGCATAAGCTAATGAATCCAGATCCCTATTGGCTCATTAGTGATACATGCTAGTATAAGCAAGCTTGGCAAAGTGTGAACTGTGCTTGGGTCCCTTTTTACTTTAAACATCAGTATATTCAATCAGAGGTTCCTTCTATGCCCCATGCTAAACTAAATAACTTTTCCAGCTCTCCAACTCACAGTTAAATAATATGCAGAACATGTGGCCTTTGTATGTTGATTATTCAACATCAACATCTGGTCTCCTTAGAAAAACAGAGAGCCTAGGCCTATTTCTTCCATAGAATGCTCATGACATTAACGCAATGTAATATTTCTGTGCATAATCTACTGTAACATAATTGCCTGAGGAAAATTCTAGAGAAACATTTACATCAGCTTAAATGCAGAGACGAGAATTATTATGCTTTATTGTTCGATTTTTACAGTGTAAACAATGTTAATTTCCTCTCTGATTCATATTTACGTGTTTTGTGGCCCTGAAAGAAGCCTTCCGGCTAATCCATCTGCTCACTGAATTGTTCTGTCACCCCTGAAAGCTGGGAAACATTAGATTGAAATGTATTTTCAATGAAAGCAAGAACAAATACAACCCCCCTTCCCAAACACACCCGACACATTCTCTGTTCGCACTTGTGGCCATATGGTTATGTTCCTCTACAAAGACCATCATGAATGGGTAATGACAGCTCTGGTACATTATTTTCAAATGTAGCACAGCAGGTGTCATGAGAGGTTGTAGGAGGAGGAGGAGGGAATGATGAGGCATGGTGGTGAGGATCAATATTCTTAATATATTTCTTTTTGCAGACAATAACCTATAATCTACAAGCATTGACTGCCCGGTAGGTTTTGAAGACAATCAAAGATTGACCCCACCCTCATCTCCTGCAGTCCCAGAGATCAAATTCCACCTGTTTTCCTTTCTGCTATTGTGCAAGTGAATCCTGCAGTGCCGGCTTGAGCTTGTTTACACTGTCTGAAGTGTTAATGCAGGAAGCGATGTTTAGTAACCCTTTTCTGTACACAACTAAGACCTCTGCCAAGATATACCAAAGATATATTAATGGTGGATTGGGCCCCTTTTCTTAAGAGAGAAAATCATAGTTAACACCCCCTTTAGTTCTTTATAAACTATTAAATCTATTAAAAAATGTGCTTGTTATGTTCTTGAGAGATATACAAAATGTGTTCTAAACAATCCAAACAATAGGCATTGATAAGCTTAAAAGTTAGTGGAAATACTATGCTTTTCTGAAGAAGAGCAGTATTTTTCCATCCCAATGACCTAACCTGCCCATTCACATTGTGTCTCTGTATAAATAATGCAATAAAACACTGACTTCCTTTTTGCAGGTCCCCTAATAGAGACCGTTATGGTCTTGCCCTTGACCCAGCGCCTGGGTTGATTCAGTTGCTCTTAGATCTGACATGTTTTTACCCATCCAACACCCATCGTAGAAATTACTGTTAGGAACATTCCAAAATAGTGGTGCATCCTGGAAGAAGAAGGACTGTTAGAGCCTGAATGTCACTCATTAAGTCAGAACACAAAGGGTAATAAAGCACCTGATTTTTCAAAATGGGGGAGAATATGTAGAATAACTAAGAAGCATACACAACTAACAATTTAACAAATAGATCATTTCCACTGAACTGTCCCTTTAAGGGTAGAAACATGTATTCCTACCTTTTTGTCATTAAAGGGTTAATACTGCCATGTGGCTCTGCTCTTCTCTGCCTGCCTTACTTCAAAAAAAATATTGTTAAATTTTTGCGGTTGGGGAGGTCAAATCTCTGCGACTTGCTAACCTGTAATAGTATTTTACAATATTATTATTGAGTAAGACTGGCACAGTAAGAGCTGAGCTGCGGGCAGCAAAACTCTAAAGCTTTTAACCTTTTAAATACAACAAAATAAGAGTCAGAATACTTGCTTCTACCTTTCATACATTATAGATTCAGAATTTTTTAACTTTTACGGTTAACGGACTAATAACACTGGTAG
Organism: Hymenochirus boettgeri; assembly: GCA_019447015.1. Classification (NCBI taxonomy): domain Eukaryota; kingdom Metazoa; phylum Chordata; class Amphibia; order Anura; family Pipidae; genus Hymenochirus; species Hymenochirus boettgeri. Next base: position 10,358 of record JAACNH010002571.1, read on the forward strand.
ATAACCCCTGAACTCTAGTAAGAAGTCCACAATAAGTTTGTCTTTACTAAAAGCTGATTGTTAACTATACTGCAGACACAGTAGTATTTTGGTTGAACTGTAAGTCTGCACTTTTTATATGAATATGAAATAAAAGAGATGTTGTTAACCTGTTGTCATAAACCGTTATCTGTTGTAACGTGTTACAGTGTATCCTTTGATATGACAGTCAAACAAAAGTGATATAATCCATGTAGCTATATCTTTATCTATTATTCACAGGGAGGGTCAGATTGCTTATTTCCCTACCGTGAATAATAGAACACCTGGGTTAAACTTACCTCCAGCGTTCCACTCACAGCTTCTTACCACTCACAGCTTCTCACCCCAGCATGCTATCCCGACCCGCTCCTATTTTTGCACATGCGCACCTATAATAAAGATAGGAACACAATAAGGAAGAGCACTGATTCAGCTGGTGAGGAGATCAAGTGGCTCTGGTAGGTAATTCTAACCCGAAACCAAGATGTTCGACTATTCATAGGGGGGTGGGAATAAACGATCTAACCTTACTGTAAATAATAGATGATAGGAAGCTACATGAATTTAGGATAATTGTCCCTTTAATGGGACAATTATCACATTTTTATCAAATGTTTTTTTTTAACTTTTCTAAGTTGCAACTGTTAGGTTCTTTTCTTTCTGTGTTTTAACAAAATTTTGTCCATCGAAACCCAATTCTGCATCCAAAATCAAAGATTCCACATGAAACCACATAAAGATGGCTGCACTTTCTCGGAAATGTACGACAGTGGCCGTTAATGTTCGTAATCTACGAAATCGTTATTGAAAATTACAAGCAATCTCGGTAATTTACAATTGTTAACTTTATTTTCAATAACGATTGTAAAATTAAAATCGCTAAACCAATTTGAAATTAATGATTATTAAACCGATCGTTAAACTGAATGTTAAAGGTGAATATTGCTAAAAAGTTATACTGCAACTTTATGAATGTGGCCCTTGGGGTGGTTATTGTTCTCTCTGCACCTTGGGATCTTTCTACACTGATCAGTCACGGTTCAGTAAAGATGTGAGTTTGCTTAGATTGGGAGGGGAGAGAGTAAAGATGTAATGTACAGTGGTATCAGTTATTTTGTTGCCGTTTTGTATCCAATACAATTTTGACCAGAGACTACAGTTTCCTTGCTCTTTACTTTAGTATCTAAATTTAGTTTCTACTTTCTAAATGATTAAAAATGCATATGCAAATGTCCTTCGTTTCTTTCTTGCCCTCTCGTCAAACCACTCAGCTTTTGATAAAACACTAATGAGTACATTTCACTGTCTAAATAGGTTTAACACTTCCTTCCATAAAAATACATTTTTTTGTTCCTGCTAATGCAGTCAAAGATTCTGGGTAGATACATTTAAGTGAAAAGTTTGCTAAAATTTTTAAATTCTATTCATATTAGCAGTTGGATATTAATTGGCAATTGTTTAGATGTTAAGCAGCTACATTATACAATGCTTCCTTTTAGGATTCATTGTAATAGCAATATAAAGCTAGGTACACACCTAGCGATTTTTCCTCCTGACCGACCGTTCGATACTTTCGAACGGTCGGCCAGGAGGAAGGACTGTCGGTCGCGGCAAAAGCAGCCGCGTCCGATAGTCACCGCGACCGATCGCGGTCCGCACGATCGACAGGTTTTCCACCCGTCAATCGGACATGGGCACATTCGGATCGATAATTCGGTCCGATCGACCGATACACTGAACTATCAGTGTATGTCGATGTTCGTGCCTAGATACCATGTACATTTTACTTGCGGATTCGATGCTCACGTATAGGTTTATGACACTTTACTGTAGATTCGAGTTCGCGCCTAGATACCATGTACATTTTTACTCGCGGATTCGATGCCGCGTATAGGTTTTAATGGAAACTTTACTTGCGGATTCGGTGCTCGCTTTCGGCCTAGATACATTACATTTACTCACGATTCGATGCTCGCTATAGGTTTTTAATGGACACTTTACTCGTAGATTCGATGTTCGTTGCCTAGATACCATGTACATTTTACTCACGGATTCGATGCTCACATATAGGTTTTATGGACACTTTACTCGTAAATTCGATGTTCCCCCTAGATACCATGTACATTTTACTCGCGGATTCGATGCTCCGCGTATAGGTTTTAATGGACCCTTTACTCACGGATTCGATGCTCATAATGGTCGAACATTCGATATTTACGAAAGTCCAAAAATATCAAAAATCCGTGCCCGGATTTCCTTAGCATTTGAGGGTGGGTTGGGGGTGATTTCACGTTCCTCCAAAACCAGCAGTTAATATTAAAAATGACCCCAGTCCTTAATGTGGAACAGATTTGTTTCTAGTTTTATAATTTTATAGTGAATCATCTGAAAAGGATGCTGATTGCAAAGCGGACTTTCATTAGAGTCATGCAAAGGCTATCATTGAGCCATGTCATACAATAGAATTATTATTGCCTTTACAAAAGGCTGGGACTAATTTTTTTGTCTCTACAGTTTCCTTTACAAAAGCTAATCGCTCTGCAGTGTTTTTTGGTTTAAACTGCAGATGTTAATCATGACTTTTAACATGACGGTTATTGGTGTGGGTTTTATATGATATGTAATAACGTTCTCCTTGTGATAGCATTCGTCCTTTCTTTTACAGGATTAAACATTTTTTATTAGTATTTTATTGTTTATAGTCAGGGGAAAAGAACATTGTTAAAGGAAAACTGCACCTGAGATCCATATACATTCCTATATATGAAAGACCCCGGAATGAGCACAGACACGCATGTGGAAACTCAGATAAAACATGTTTATAGAAACTCTTTATTGTATTAAAAACCTTTATTATAATGCAAGGTCATGGAGCTAAAATAAATGGAGCCATCACTGTATGTGATCATGTTTCACACAATCTTAGTAGAACAGTTTGTGTTTAAGTCCTCCCCCCTATGCACTTATGTTTGCTTTGAATGCATGTTAAAGGGAGAACTATAGGCATACAAATTTTTCTTTTTTTAAACTGTTAGAATTAAAGGAACCGGGGGAAGGTATTTTGCGAGCGCACGGCCGGGACACATAACTGTCAGTGGCAACAATACTTGCCACGGCCGACAGTTCATGCGACACATAGTGCTTGTGGATCGGTTGGTCTCCGAAATATCTGCTAGTGTGTACCCAGCCTAAGAAGTGCCAGCACAAAGAAACAGCTCTTTTATAAAGAAACAGTAAAGGTAAACAGACTGTACAAACTGGCAACATCATACAACGGGGCTATTGATCATGTAGAGGACACGCGCCATTACATTTAAGAATGTCAGAGACAAATATTAATAACTTATATAATCCACCAACTAAAAAACAACAAAAAAAATATTGATCAGCTACAGTATGTATCATGCCCTAAAATGGATCCTAAACTAAAAGAACACCAAAGACTTATCCACCTTAAGGGCATGTCCACCCCAAAAACTATAATTAAACCACTACTTGGCCCCACTCTGCAGTTTAAATAAACCTTACCTTACATCTCTGCTCTTATGGTTCCCAGATATTCCTTTTCAAATCAGGAAACTGAAGACTCCAAGCTGTCTGTGAGGCTTCTGATCCACGCTGATCCTCGTCCTCATCAAGATCTGGAGCATGCTCAGTACCCATGTGCATTACCCACCCCCCTCCCACCATCCAAATCCATCCTCACCACATTGCACCTAGCGTGAATTCCTTTGGGGGGAAGGTAAGTAACCCCTGCCCGCACCTAGCCTCTGCATATTTTTAAAAATTTTAAAACCCCCCTGATCCCCCTCGATCCGATGGAGAGCTCTCTCCTCGGCGTTTCTAATGACTTCAGCTGCATCTGTAATTGGCTGCCTCTCAGCTAATCACAGACACGGCTGAGGTCCGGCTCCTGCTTGCAAGCAGAAATCGGTATCGCCCCGGGAGAGAAGGCAGTGTAAGTAGAATTCGGGGGGGACATTTTTAAATAATTAATATGTGGTAGTGGGCTACCTCACTTACACCCCAAAGTTGGTTTAGGGGGTGGGGAACATGCCCTTAAAAAGGATAACTATAACTCTAAAATGTTACTTTTAAAAATGGAAAGCAGGAGGTTTGGATTGATTATTCTACCTCACAATATCGTTTCTTTGAGGACTACAGCACATGCCGTTTTTAATTTGCCAGTAGTCCTGGACTAATCCCCGTATTAAAAGATAGTGCTGAAGCCGAAGGAAGACTGGCAGAATCATTTTTCTTTGGTCTGATGTCCTCACAGAAGCAATATTGGGAATTATTAAACCTTTATCCATACTATAGTTCTCCTTTAACAGCAATTAATGTGGACTGCTTTATGGCAATAACAGGATAGCTATTTAATTTATATATAAATTGTATTAAAATATTATTTACACATATTTAGTAATCATTCTATGATTTATTTTTAAACACTTATATGGTATCAACCTTTCCAACCATTAAATCTATGTCTAATAAATAACAAGTATAATGCATTCAATCCTGCGGTCTGAAACCAGCAATCAATAGAAAGCAAGAGAAATTCATCGATGAGAATAGTTACAGAGCTCAGAACATATTGGTATAGATTTGGGGTTTGGGTAGTTGAAACTGTTTTAACGTTAAATAATCTCGATGTTTTCAATGTTCCCGCTAACCTCAAAATTGGCCCGTGTACACAGGAATATATTTTGTGCGCTCCATACCACAGCACTTAGATCCCAGAAGATTTTTTGTGCGCACCACTTAACCTGTGCCTGCAGAGATATGTGCGCGCGCACGAAGCGCACACCTTAGAGGAACACTGATATTGTTCCGTACAACCAAATCTACCCTTCTTTGCGCTTTCTTAATGAGTGCGAAGCTATTTTTCATAGATGAATAACTGTATTAAACTAGTAGGAGTGAGATTTAAATTAAACTTTGAATAATCATTCAGTCAAGTGCATGTATGTTTTAGATTAAAATTATTTAGAAATATACTGTTTTTTGATACCTTAGTGACTCAATATTTTTTCCATCTCCCATCTTTCATTGCTTGCTATTTAGGAAGTTAATTTGACATGCAAAGGTAATTATATTTCCTAATCCATGCCAACGTCGTCAGAAATTTCCAGTTACAGCTTGTAGCAGAGATAATCTGGAGGCGAATTAACCTTCCGTTAGAACATTTAAATGATCTGGCTATTTGCAAATGGCAATTATTCATTATCTTCAAATGGGTGCCTGGAAAGGACCAGGCACTTTACCCACGCACACATGTGCAAAAACCATATCAGATCTCGCAGAACTTTTTTTCTATAGGTACAATATAAAATTGCTTTAAAACAACAAATATAAAACCGGTTAATTTAAAGGGATATTTGTTTTTAAATTGCCCATTACTTGAAACTTTATTCTTCCAACTATCATTGTACCTTTTTTTGTGATCTATCCCCTATTTTTGTTGCTATCCAGTCTGAAACATCTTACATTTCGCGTCAATCAATGTCTTAGTATCATAAACTCTTCTGCTATGTATGTTTTGCTTTAGCTGGAAATGGTGACAGTCGGTATGTAACTACATGGTGGGATATTACCTCTATCATGCTCCTCCTAGGGATTACTGAGCATGCTTGCCCTCACAGAGATACAGGCAGTCGTTAAGAGGCTGGGAGACTGCCGTGACCTGCCATTTTTTGCATTACTTACCTTACCAAGGTATCTTACTTACCCAACCCAATCCCCCAATCTGTTGCTGTATGTGTATTTACATGCTGCACTGCAGCAAAAGGGCAGCTTGGGTAACAGCTGTCTGCGTCATGGCTTTGACTTTTAGCAGAGACCGGAACTGCAGAGGAGAGGTGGTTAGGGATTTGTTGTCATGTTAAAAAGTGTTTTTGGTAAAGGTACCCATGATTGACTCGAGTATAGCCGGGTAGATGTTGCCTAATACCATTCCACTGTAGATGTTTGGAAACTACAACTCCGCATGCTTTCGTTGCTGGGATTGTAGTTTCCAACACCTATAGTAGAAGGTATTGGTGCTACATGTATGGCCACCCTAGAGCCCCCCCAGTTCCTTACCTAACCTGGCCAGTCTTCATCTTCATCTCTCCGCTCCAGTCTCATGTCTTCAGTCTCATATCTCCAGTCTTCAATCTGCCCATCTTCAGTCTCCTCCTTCAGTCTTCAATCTTCACTCTCCGCCGGTCTTGCATCTCAGCTCTTCTTCTCGCTGCCGCTCGCTCTGTAGTTCCCAGTAGTTCTCGCGGCTGCGCGATGACGTCATCCTGCGCGGCGTGCCGATGACATCATCGCGCACCCCTAGAACTACTGGGAAACTGCCGGCTTTCCTTCCTGAATCACAACGGCTGCAACTGGAATCAAGGTAAGTTTTCGACATGACTCGGTATAAGCCGAGTCAAGGTTTTTAGGTTGATTTTTAACCTAAAAACCTCGGCTACACTCGAGTAATCGGTACTGTATATCATGCCAATGTTTGGCACTGAAGGGTTAATGGTAATACTCTTTTTGGTAGTGAAAATATTAATAGAATACTCTAGAAAGTGCTAGCACTAAGGGTTTTAATGGCAATACTCTGGGGTCAGTGCTGGCACTGAAATTACTAGTAGGAAAGTGTGCTGGCACTGAAGGGTTAATAGCAATACTTCTGGGGAATGCTGGCACTAAAAGTGTTGATGCCAATACTTGGGGGGATAGCCACACTTACTACGCACTTTTGAGCGATGGGATGTCGTTCGTGATTACGCTAACGGCACCAAAATGGCTAGAACGGGCCCCTGAATACATACATTATTAATGGTATAGTGCACACTAACCCTTGAGTCTGAGTTTTGAGTCTGTGACCATCACAAAAGACATCACAGATTCCCAGTAATCTGAAAAACCCTATAAAACTACTTTTAGACTAATTTCAGGAGATGAGAGACAAATGGTTTTACTAAATAACAATTATAGGATCTGGTAGCTGGTAGCTCCTTTTATTAGGAGTTTATAAGGAGTTTCTGTTAAGCCTACAAGGTCCTCTGAGCTGGTAGCTCCTTTTAATTAGGAGTTTATCAGGAGTTTTCTGTAAGCCTACAAGTACTCCGACTGCCACCCAACAAATGGATGGATCTGCTTTGTTGTCACCTTCTATCTTACAGTGTCTCACTACTACACACCCTGAGACCTAACTGATCTGGATATTCTATGTTCATACTCTCCTGGCTTTCCAATTGACCCTAGACCCTTTCCCCTTGCAATTCTACCCTGGGGCAAATTTTACCATACTAAAATCAATCTCCTGAAAGAGCCCGAACCTAGCCAGGTCGTCTTCTTTAAAAACACAAATCAGAGCAGGCAATTATGACACAGGTTGTTCCCAAAGCATGAATGGACCTTAGGTCCGGTCAAACTTGCTAATCTGCACCACTTCCAGCAGCACCTGCCACCAGCTAAGCCCACGAAACCCCTTCTAGTGTACATTGCTTGTCTGAAATCCAATGATATCCCACCAGGCCAAATGTAGCGCCAATGCAGTTTGACCTCCAGTTTGAACCTTCTCTCACTCGAAACCTAAGGAGACCCTCAATAGCTGCCCTGAGCCTTAAGGAATGTTCTGATTGCCGAATTCTTTGGTTCCAACCTGTCCAGTTCTTTTTCTTACACTGCTTGAACTGAAAAGTGCAACAGGGGGAGGCCATCCGGTGGGAAGAAAAGAGGGGGCTTAAACTCTATCTGAAGCAAACGTTCTTATACCTGAACTGGGCACCATGAAGATTGAAGGGGGAAAAAAGAGAACCACTTACCCGCTCCAAAAATCTGTTTTTTTACCCTACAACTGATTGTGAAACAAACAAGTCAGCTGAAAAATACATCTCCTTCAGTGCTGAAGGAACCACAGAACGCAGATGAGGCCGCTGGACTCACTGCATAGCCAGATGGCAGGGTATCATTTTATAATGATTTATATATCATTATATAAAAATAATGCAAATATGATGAAATTAGAACCTTAATGTAAAATCCCAGTGGATTCTTCTATAACCCACTAGTAGGTGGCGAAGAAGAGCAAACAATTTTACTGCAGAAAAATCAGCTCCATGTTCTTTTTATTCAACCTGAATATGTTATCTTTAGTTATACACACACACACACACACAAAAAAAAAAACAGTAGGTAGTAGCCATAACAACTCAGGGTTGGAGGGGTGGAAAGGTAAATATTTTTTTAATCTGGGTGACATGCTTTCCTTATTGGATATACAATACATTTTGCACATTGCTGTGAGCAGTTGCATCTAAAAAGGTGCAAATATTCAATTGGTCCAGTCACTCATTCTTTTCTGTCTGTCAATTGACGATAAATAGATTCACTGATTAAATAATTATTCATCCCATGACTGACATGGTGGGGCTGTTGGGAGGTTCTACCTGAAGAAACAGTTTTTCTTCCCCATTCAAACACTTTAAAGGGCAACCGTGTCTCCAAACAATTTAGGGTTAAATTAATTTTCCTTTAAATGAGCTGACAACACTGCCTCAGGATATGAGAAATTCTATTGGAGTTCAAACTTTCTGTTTCCAGTAGGTTGTAGTGCATCACTGATGGGGAAGAAGCGTGCTCAGTTAAGACGTAATGCTGGGAAAACAGGAAGAGGGATAGACGGTTGGTACAATTGAGGCTTTTATATAATCCTCACTAGTTTGAAGAATTGGAGACACAGTTACCCTTTAAAGTTCCCGGGCTGGGCACAGTGATTTACAATGTTTTAAAAGGCATGTCTAACCATAAACAAAGTCTGGTGACTTGTCGTGTTACCCGGTCCCCTAACCCCAACTGATATATTCAGCCACATTATTAGATGCATTCCTAACCAGATATTTAGTATAATTTTGCCCCATTTCAGACAGAATAAGCTGATCCTCTTTCCATGGGTCAATCCATGGAAGGGAAGTGACTCACAACCAATGATTGACTGCTAATTTCCCTGTCTCTCCTGCACAATCTCAATCTTTAAATAAAACTCATTAAGCAGAAGGTATGGGAACTGTCATTTTAGAACGTAAGAGAACTTATCATTGACTATTTGGTTACAAACACACTTAAAAAACTGGTCAAACCAATCCTTGTGATTAAGAGGTAAAAACTGCCTATCACCTGGCGTCCCCATTGAAGCTGCAATGGTCAGATGGTACAATGGCGGCCAATGAAGGCAATCACACCTCTCCTTGCTGTAATGCAGGTAAGCCACTTACCCAGGACTTCAGGACTGGGACCAGCCTGAAATGTGAATAGAGGAATAGCTTTTTTGCAAACATCAACATCCTCATGTAAAACCTGTCTATATAAAGTTATCACAACGTGAAACATAATAATCCCACCAAATATCACTTGAAATGCAATTAGAAATACCTGCTCCTACATGCCAGAATGAATGTTTCCCCCATTTCTATATAACATGGAAGGGAATGCTAATTATTGATCCATCCCTCAAGCACTTCAGCGGTTTCATATTAGAGGGATTTATCTATTTCCAAACATGTTTAAATGATCTGACCAAACATTAGAACACACTCGGCTATTTGTATGGTTTTTTATTGCACAATCTAACAATGCGAGGCTTAGTAACTATTTCATTCTGACTGCTGTATGTGCTTCATGAAACCGAGGCATCCTGCCCGTCATTTTTATGGAAATCATGACCAGGCTTGAGCTGCTACTATAAATGTGTTTGCTTTAAGGGAGAGTTTACAGCCCTTTATGGGTCACTGTCACATGTTGTTGCTACAAGTACTAACACCATTGCGCATGTTACGATACAAGGCCTTCTCTTGCACATTCTAATTCATGCCAGGGAGACCCCATTTTATTAAAATGCAAGGACAAACATTCCATTATGATTTGGTTTGTCACCTCTTCCCTTTAATATTAACCATTTATAATCTCAGCACACTGAAAGCTGACAGTATTACATAGACATTTTGCAGGCTGCAATTGGTATAAGCTAAATAGCTTTTCTTTATTGAACTGGTAATAAAGCTGGTCTACACCTAATACAATCTTGATTGAAATTCCTATCATCCATATCTAAAAAAAAAAAACCATAGTTTTATCCTCAATGTGACTTCCCTTACGGCCCATTCATTTTGCAATCGAATTCAGCAGCAAAATGATTTGGTCCGAGATGGTTTTCTGAGCTAAGCAGAGGACAGGAAGGTACGTTTCCTAACAAATGCCACTTTAGTCTCACACATTTAGATTTTTATATGTGGTCGTTTTTAAAGGCTAAGGCGGCATTCCTTAATCCTCGACCTTGTTAAGAGGTTTTTAATTTTTAAGATCATAAATTATAAATAACCAAAGCTCTGGCATTTCCAAGGGGAGGTGCAGTTGAGAATCTATATAACGTATCACTCCGTGATTCAAACTACGTGACTTTCTGTATTACACATTCTTTTTTGTACAATGTCTTACATATCTGCACTAACTGAATTACTGGGGTGAAATAGAGACATCGCCGCGCGATGTGATCGGTCAGTGAATGCCTCGGGGGAGAAGACTCGTGGACTGGATCCGCCGTTATCCTAACAGTATTTCAGTCAGTCAGTGCAACGAGCCGGAACGCACCGGGTGAGTGTTTTATGTACTTTTAGTTTTAAGATGAACAGAAGTTAAGGGATAGTTCACTAAAAAAGTGAACTATTCACTTTAAAGCAGGTGTGGAAGACACCAGAAGGTACAGCCTATGCCTTACCTTCCGTGTCATGTCAAATCACTTACCCATGGTCCAGGACTGAATTTAGTTTATTTACCCTCAATCGCAATCACATGCAGCTCCATTGACAGCTCTTCGACTGGCTATGCCGTTTGTGGTTGCACACTATCAGCGTGCATGCTGCGATCTGCTTATATAAACTAAACCTGGCAAGCAGTCGGCCAGTTATCCAATGAGCCGCAGTGGATCGTGCGCGAGGTATTAAACTACCTTAGGTCCTGGATCCTGGTGATATGAGATGCCGTTCGCGGACCCGAACCCGGATCGCGCCTCGGATTTCTTCTCCCGTCCGCGACTGCGGATTATTCCGGACTTTCCGGACTTCCGAACTGCGGAGTTTTTTTTTTTCTACGAAAATTTTCGAAAATACGAGTATCTCCGTAATTCTACGAGATCGACATACTTTCGTGGATCCGAGAAAAACGAAGTCCTCGGTATTCATCGATATTATTACAGATTACGGATTACGGATTTACACGAGATTACCGAGTATGCCGTAAGTACGAGAATACGCGTAAACGACGAATTCGTGGTGATTTTATCAATACGGAGCAGCCACATGATCCAAATTAAGTCCAAGGTCAGTCATGTTTGAAATCCTCGTTTGGGAAATCTCGCGTTTTTAGACTGGAATCGCTCGAAACTTTGGTGAACGGATACCGTATTCGGATGGATAAGCTGGTTTAAAGTGCAACGCAGCTCAGTGAGGCGACTTAGTATTTGGGTGGGGCATTGTGGATACGGAGCTTACTAAGGCCAGTACATACCCCAGGTCCCTGAAGCTGGTTTAGGCCGGTGTACGTATTGCCAGGCTATTAGACCACTTTAAGCAGGATTTGCCGGAACTTGATTTGAGGGATACGTTTAACGGGTCCGCTCGCGGATGTCGAATTGATCAGGATTGTTCGAAAATCGCTAAGGGTCCTCGCGGGAGACCGAGGAGTCTTCCGAAGTTCGGACATCCTGACGGAGAAGTGAGTGAAGGATCGCAGATTTTTGTGGAGGGCTAGTTACTTAACTATTTGTGATTACAACAACGAAGCGTGTTATCCTACATGTACTAATACAGGAGGGAGATCAGGCAGGGGAACCGGGTCTGCTGGATGTTTCTTTGACCTTATGGATTAGATGGAGAAATGGGCTACCTACATGAAATATAGATGGATTATTACTTCACCTCGGAGTTCCCGGACTCTCGTAAAACACTCGGTTCCTAACGGCCCTTGTGTTTTGAAATGGTCAGGGACTCCTCGGTTGGCGTTACTCCTAAATATATAAGTGCCTGATGATAGGGATGCAACATTGGAATAGATCCTTATAAAAATCACTCAACGACGTGTTTTGTGCAGAAAATCCTACTTATCCCTCCATTGTGGATGTATCTCTCACCCGGTAACCTTGAAATCCTGTTCAGCCATGACCGCCAATTCAGACTCGTTCGTCCATTCAAGTGGTTAAAACAGAGCGCTGTTGTCAGCAACTGAACGTCCGCTACTGACTTCCCGCTGAAGTGTCAAGTACGCTGAACCAGCCGCTCTGTTTAAACCTGTCACTTGCACGGCTGACACGAGGTTCTGAAGTTTAATCAGGCTGACCAGTATTTAAAGGTACCGGTGAGATATACACTTTCACATGGATGGCCTGAGAAGATTGTCATCATCTTTTGTCGTATGCAGGGTTTTGACAGAAAAGTGCAGGAAATTGATATGTAAAAAGGGACAGGAAATTCCACAAAAAAACTGTTAAAGTTAAAGTCTGTATGTTAATTCCATTTCTATTTATTCATTTACCAATTTTACTGTAATAGCCAGGGCTGACAAGGGAATTTAATTACTTATGTGAAAGGATAACGCCTGGTTAGGGATTAATAGAAGACTCAGAACCATCAAATGATACATTTTTTAACTTCTATATTATAGAAATAATACGCCCATTACAGTTATATAGGTTTATAAATCACCTCGAGTTCCCACGTCTGTATAAAAGCACTCGACCTTTGGTCGAGTGCTTGTCAATTATGCAGGAACTCCTCTGTGACTTTATATCCTATATTACACTGGTAATGGGTGCATTATCCTTATATATTACCACTGTAGTATGTGAGTTCCCTTATACATAAAACCCTTAATCTTATACCAGTACACAGATACTGTATCATTGTCAAGTGCCGGTCACCTCAGAATGCTGGGGATGCTTCTGCTACTCATCCTTATCATAGATTTTTAAGATGCCAGACTAGGAATTGAGGGGGAGAGCCAGTAACAAGAATTACCAGGAAATTATGAAGTGCGGGGGAGGACCAGTCAACCGGAAGTACCAAGTTTAGGAAGTAATAGAGAGAAACTGGTATGACTTAAAAAGTGAAGGTGTAAACAAAAATGAAAACCCATGTAAGGAAACGGTTTTTCTCTGCAAGCATACCCTCGGCCACAATGACTCATGTCTCTGTTCTGCAACTCTTCTCCTGGCTGGCCAATTGTGGAGTTACTTATCAGTTATATTCCTTTAAGAGGGCAAGCCAGCCCCAAATATGAAAACTTACATACAGCAATTCCACCCCCAACCCAACGGTAATAGTTTTTGAAACCTATAATATATCTAAATAAAATTATTAATATACCTGAAATCTGCCACAATTCCTTTTCCCCATGTTTTCTGCTTCCTGTTTTTTCTCAGTCTAGCACTGTCAGTTTATGTTTGACAGTTTCATCACAGCCAATGACTGATGTTAATCCCCCTGTCTCGTTCTTCTGATCATGCCCAGGCGCTCAGTGCAGCTCGGTACAGGTTTCTAAATTGCTCCGTTTATATGAGGCATCCAAGCCATAGCACGACTCGTAATGAATCATATGAGAAACTATGATAGTCACTAATTTTTTAAAAGGCCGTCTGTCGTAAAAAAAAATTATTATGAGGGTGGAGTTTGTGACTTTAAATATAACAAAAAAATAATTCTTTCAGTGAGAAGATAATGAGTTCTCCTCATCCTGGGTGGATCACGCCATAATGTTATTTCTGCTCTTCATCATATGAGTGGGGACACGACTCCGTATCAACCAATCCAGACTATAATTACCAAAGTTTCATTCTGTGTAAGCAGAGGTGCTCATTGGAGGCCACCTCGCTGATGCAATTACTAACCCCTCTGAGGTTTTTGCTTGGGCCCTAAAGGAAATGCTACCTTAAACAACACCTTTGGCAGTTGGATCACGTACCACCAGAGGTTACACTTGAAATGATAGAAAGTACCATGGCCCCAGTTAAAGAACATAAATCTGTGTCGTTGCTAGCGATTGGGCCTGTAGTGAACTTTATGCCATCCTCCTGTTTAAAGTTGTTATACACTAATGACGATTGGGGCCATAATTTTCTTATTTCCCCAGGCAGCTTATCACGGGATGCCCTTTGATTTACCCAAGCTTACTATTACACCCTTTTGAAGGTAAAGGTGCTAACCACCACCCCTTGCAAGCGGGCATCCACATCCCCAATAAAGCAATAAGACACTATAACTGAAATAGTGGAGCCAACAGATACCAAATTTCAAGATCTCCTGATCTCCTGAATTAGCTAAAATGACCTGATACATTGGCTCAAGGATTGCAGTAAAGCCCTTACAAAAAGCCCTAAGACTTTCTGGAATAGAGCCGTTCCCATTGGGAAGAAGATTTGAGATCTTGAGAATCTGCATGACAAGCTCTGGACGAATGGGGCTTATTCTGAAACCGACCAAAAAAAACAGGGAATTAGATCATCTTGCGACCACCTGCAGCTAACTGTGTTTTTAAATTTTAAGCAAAACCCATAAAGCTGTAATGCTATGGATATACTTTACATTCTCAATGCCTCTTATGGAAAACCATGAGATCGACCAGCTTTGGCTGATTTTAAGCTAATGAAGCAAAAGCCTACAGAGGATGTGTCTCAAAACTATGTCTAAGCAAGTGATTTCAGCTAATGAAGTACAGATTACGCCTCAAGCAGATATTAAAAGGGATATCACCATTGTTTTCAATGTATTCAACTTTGCAAATGACTCTGAGAGATAAAACCGATGTCAGGATTCCCTCTTCCTCAGCTTACACTGCAGCTAGCAGTGTAGCTGGAGGTGTGTGTTAGGGCTAGGCCACACTGCTGCACTTTTTTTGCGTTTGCACTTGCGTTTGCATTTTTTTTATATCATTGAAAACGCAGCAACACAACGAAAACACGCGTTTTCGGGTGCGTTGCGTTTGTGATTGCGATTTGCGTTCTACATTTTAAATCACAATCGTATGCGTTTTTCAATAGTTAATGAAAAAATGCATGTGCAAACGCAACGAAATCGCACATGAAATCGCATGTGTTTGTGTTGCAGTGTGGCCGTGCCCTTAGGGTTAAATTTCCTGTTCTCTCAGTTCACACTGAGTTAGCAGTGCAGCTGAGAGGTGTGTTATGATGCACTCCTGGGTTTCTGTGGTGATTGGTAATTATGAGTTTAAGGGCTAGGCCACACTAATACATTTTTATCGCAATTGCGCATGCGTTTTTGGTTAACATGGAAATTGCAGGGACGCACAAATTACTATGATTTCTGATGCGCACGCATTAGTGCATGCGTTGGCGTGCACCATTTTTAATGCAAACATTTTAAATGCATGCGTTTTATAATATTAAATTACAAAAACGCATGCACAATCATGGAGCAATCACGCACACGCAATCGATAGTGCTCGCAATTTAGTTTTTTGCCCATTATAGCGCTTAACTCACCTTTCGTTTAGTTGATGTATTTGTTCTTGGGTTTAATTTCCTGGCTGTGTTTCCTGACCCTGTCCTGAAATCCTGGATTGCTAAAGTCTGCCTGGCTGCTTTGTTTCCACATGTACTGCTTCTACATACCTGATTTTGTGCCTGTATTTAGTTTGCTCTGTCCAACTCCCAGGTGTCCCACCCTTCAGTCCGATAAACCTTTCTCCCTGAAAACCTGGGGGTTGCCGTTTCCGATGAGGCATTTCTGATGTCCCATCAAATGGGGGCTTGACTTTAGGAGAAGACGGGGGTTACAGATTGGGGTATATATTGGACTGATAGAGACTTGGGATTAGGCAGAGCATTATAACAGACCCAGATTTTGTTGAATTTATAATAGTTATTAAGGAATTGGAAACAATCTTACACTTTTTGGGACACTTACCTACACAAAAACACAATTCCAATGTTCATATCTGTTGTATTAAATTAGATCAACTGGACTTGAAGTTTAGTTCTTGAAGACGTTTCGCTAGTCATCTGAAATGGGCTTCTCAATTCAGAATGACTTGTACATAAATCTGTGGCAATTAGTAACCCTGGAAAATCCCATTAGCATATCACAGCCAACTGTAAAGGGATTGGATAGTGGCTAAGAGTTGTTATAGGAACGCCCAGAAGTAAGGGTTCACAACAGCATTGTACATAGGCAGACATTTTTGGTGTCAAACCCCCCCCACCTCTATGTTATGCTTGGTATCTTTATTTCACAGAAATTGCCGGCCTCCTTAACACCTCCTCGTGAACGCAGTCACGTTCCTTTGCACATGTTAACATACACTCTTCAAAGGTTGTCACAGATCTTGTACCAGTCATTCTGATTGATAAGCCAGTCCGGAATGAACAGCGAACGTCTTCAAGAAACTAATTCAAGTCCAGTTATCTAATTGGAATCACAATATAACCTTACCCCCGATAAATGATAACCTTCACAAGCCACAATTCCAATGTTCCTTTCAAACAACAAAAGTATCACTACTACAAGTAGACACTATCTTCTCTTCCAGACTCCAGCTATATTGAACTAGAGTAGAACATAGTCCATCTGCTAAGCAATCACTAAATATTTGTGTGTCACGCAAGTATTGAACACTTTAATAGAGATGCCCCGGAAAATAATGCCTTTAGCAACCATGCAAAATAATGTCCTGCAGGAAGCATGGAATCTTGTATGCTTCAAGTACCTTATGGACTTCTTTTAGATGGGCATCCAGAAACAAGTCCTGTTTTTTGACACTGGATCCCCAGTTCGGTATTAATCATAGTCACTTTTTATACTGGTTTCTCTCTTTAACTTCACCCAACTTCTGATTACCTGCTCCTCCCCCTCACTTCCTAATTTTCCTGGTTACTTTCTGTTACTGGCTCACTCCCCCTCACTTTCCTTGTCTAGGCCATCTTAACTCTCTATGATAACAGGATGAGGAGCAGAAGCTCCCCAGTTCCCTACAATATAATATGTTACATATATTTATATTGTTTATGTAATTTGTCATTTTTTTCATTTCGTATTCTCTACGAGGTACGATTTCTTTTCTGAGGAAAACAAGCGTCTTAATTAATAATTAAATTCTCAATATAAGTTTTTACAAATTCGTTTTTTTCTTAATGAAATTTTTCCCTTATCTAATCCCAATGGAGTTTATTATGAGCCACAAGCGCTTCTTTAGTATTTATAAAACCCTTAAACTTGGGAACACCAAAGCTAACTGATGGTGAATCAATCCAAAGTGTCCCCTTAAGGGGACCACTGCAAGTTCAAGCAGCATATAAAGCGTGTGGCTGGAACATATAGAATCTACGTACACATACATTCCGTAACAATGGAATGTGGTAGGAACATAATGATTAGCTCCAAGGTCGAATGCTTTAAATATATGTCACAGGTTTAAAAACATGGAATTAGCACATTTTGATTTCACCATGAATTCCAAAAGAATATCCAGGCACTCTACACAGTGGCAGCATCCTCTGAATGGTTTCCACTATGGCCTCTGAAACCTCCATAGCTTAATGCTGCCTGGACTTTGCAATGGTGCTACAAAGTCCAGGCAGCAACGGAATCCTGTTAGCGAAAGCCTCTGAGAAGTTTTGTGGCATTCCCAAAGGGCTACATAAGACCACATGGAAATTACCAACTAAAGGTCCCCGTCTTAAGGGGCTTTGGTCCCGATCAGGGCTTATGTATCATGGCTGCCTATGTAATCATTAATATCCTTAAATTGTATCGGCCGGGGATGTAGATTGTTTAGGTTTACCCACATTGTGCAATCAATATATTGAATCTTTACCCCCAGATAATTGGCATTCTGGGTAAATGAGGCCTGACGTGAGTCTTAACCACTCTTAAATACTCTACATAATACAGGAAGACTGTAGTTTATTCATTTAAAATATGGAAAAGACATTTAGTAACAAATACATGGTAAAATTAGGTAAGAACCATTTTAAAATTCAGTGGGCCAAACGATCCCGTCATCGTGTTGGTTTCATTTTTTTTTTTACCTACTGGGAAATGCTAATCCAGGATAGTATTTAGCGTTACCCCAACTTTGGGAGCATGAAGCCCTGGCAGCTGAATTGTAAAGTTAATATTTCCACTTCTAGAAACTCCCCCCCCCCCCCCCTTTTTCAAAGTCAATAAAGAATGTGCAATGCTATATAATTTATCATAAAGGACAGTGTTGTCCAACAAGCACTACTGTGTCTTTTGTTCCTGTTTAATAATCTCGAAATGCTGTAAATCACCACTGTCAATGATTTACGAGTATTTTTTTACACCCAAACTATACAGACATTTTCTTACAGTTCCGAGAATGAAAGGTTAATTGAAAGTTTACCCAGATAGGACTGTGATCCAACCCAAACGGGCAAATGTCAGTCTGCACAGATTTTTCTTGCAGATCTCATTAATAATTGTGTTCAGTTTCCGTGATTTTGTTAAGCTGTCAAGGGATATCGTATTAAATCATCTGTAAATCCATGCCACATTTTTTTTTAAAACAAAACATCTACATTTTTGGATGTATCTCTGAAGTAGCTTAAAAATAAATCAAAAAAAATGGTTATTTTGGGATTTCACCGTGCCTAAAATATGAGATTTCAAAATTAGATTTTTCGCATATTTATGTGCACTCGCGAAATTTGCGAAATATCCATTGTTTATTATCTGTCCCTTGGCCCCAGTTCTACATGCCAGTCTCCAGCTATCATACTACAGTTTGTACACATTTAATATTGTATTAGACATTGAAATAAGTTACGGTACTAAGATTTTTTAAAGATTGCCTCCCATTCCCATTGAATGTCACAGATTTTCACAAAACTCTAACAAAACAAGCTGAGTGATTTCATCCATCACTGACTAGAGATTAACCGGGTTCGAAACAAACCTGATTTCCTTTTTGAGAACTGTCAGGTTTTGAAACTCCACAGATCTGGTGGAATTTTTAGACAAATTAGAAAATCTTACCAAATATTCAACAAATGAACTTTTATAACAAAAAATCAGATTAAAACTTGAAAATTCATTTCAATTTGGGGTTGAAATGCGGGCGGAAATCAACTCCGTTTCAGTCATCTCTAATTACTACTAAGCATTGCACTTAGATCTATTAAAAGATTATTTTACCAAAACAGAGCCGGAAAAGATTTTCTTAAAGGGCCGTCACCCCCTTTTTTTTAATCTTTTTCTGTAGTTTCGGGCTTCCCACCCCCATCCCACCGCCATGGTTATTTGTGCAGAAACTGCCCCACTCCCCGGATCTATATTGACATTACCCTCTCGCCTCCAACTTCATTCCCGCCTTCTGCTTGCATGAACTTGCAAGCAGGGGGCGACCGACAGCCATGTCCGGGTTGCTGAGAGTCAGCCAATCCGGGTGCGGCTTCCAGCTATCCACTATAGTCTTTGTAGATGGAACATGTCTATGGGCTGTCAGCAGGAGCTTTCGTTTGAGGGAGCGTTAATGTGGGTACCGGCCAACCTTCCGCATACTGCTTCCCATACTGCATATGCGTTTTACCACTGACATATGTGCTAACAGATGCCAGGGCAGCCTTAGGAGTTGAGAGTCCATGTTTGCCTGATGATACTTATTTTGCATGATAATAAACTGCAAGATGTCTCACCTACAGAGTTGTCTTAAACAGACCGAGTGAGGATTGGGCTCCGAAATGACAAATACATTTACTGTTCATAAAGTTAGGTACTGGGCTAGAAATAACTCGCAATGTTAATTATACCATAAACAATGTGTTATTCTCAACAATGTACTCTTGTATTCTGAACAGTGGCAATATTTTTCTAAATTCATAAAAAAATACTTTTCCTGTATAAGAATGAGATAGAAGATGAGAAAGAAAATCATTCTGGCTCCAATATAGAGTCCTTGTAAGGCCTACCATAAGAGGCTTGTGCAGTTCTAGCCATCAGTCATAGGTAGGATATTAATGAACTGAAAGGTACGATACTGACAACCATCGAAAGAGAAACAACAGAATTATGTATTATGAAGACATATGATCAAGTCCGGTTTGCTTTCACTGGAAAAGAGTGTTTGCGATAGATCACTGGATGATAACCTTTTAATATTTTTGAGGGAACAACAGTCAATTGAGGGTTTTTCCTCTTCGCTCCGTAGAATAACATCTCATCCTTTTTTTTTTCTTACAGGTGAAAAAATACAAAGGTACCCCGATTTGTTGAGGCAAAACAATGTTAAATATTGTTCACTTGTGAAGGGTAAGTAGGTTGTTAAATGTCCACCAGAAAGTGTTAATAAAGATTCTAATAGCTAAGGTTGTTGCTGACTGTATGGATGTGGTGCATGTTGTGATACTGTAGGTTGTGTGCTTTGTTTCAGGTGGTGTACTGGTGTAAAGAAATCATGATCTTTACATTTATTATATATACTTTTTATATATTTATATATTGCACAAGAATTCTATTTCAAATGTATATAGGCAATACAAAGAGATAGCTGCATTCTCCATACGGTCACTGGTGAATCATGTAGACAATACATCCATAGAAGTCATGATACTGCATTCCCATAATAATTATGTTCAGACACAGGTGTAATTAAGGTTGGTTCCTGGACTAAACAATCAATAGGATTAACGAATAGTTCGCCATTTACATTTGCATGCTGTGGTGTCATAGGACATCTTTGTCTGTGGGAATCAGGAAGAAGAGAATACCTGTTTATGTTTTTTACTGGGGGGGAATAAAGCTGGTAGAAGCCAGTAGGGATGCATTCTTTGACTAGTAGAGGGGATGCATTCTTGGATCTACGTAGAAGGAATGCATTCTTGGACTAGGAGAAGGGATGCATTCTGGACTAGAGAAGGGATGGCATTCTTGACTAGGAGAAGGGATGCATTCTGGAACTAGGAAATTCATCTTGGACTATGAGAAGGCATTCTTGGACTAGGAGAAGCCCAGTTGACTACTGAGAGTCTTAGAACACAGACTGGAGACTTGGACAGGGTGGAAGCCATGCCAAGAAGGATGTCATATGGGATCTGATAGATACAGCCAGGAACAAAAGCAAGGCTAACATTGAATAACATTCTGTGGTAAATATTTGTCTACATGTATAATTTGATCATGGATAAATAATTGTAATATAGTGTATGTTTTATGTTTAAAATATCTTTTGTTTGTTTTATTGTTAACTTGATAAGTTTTAAAAAAACATATATGTTATTTTTCATACATTTATCCGTGGGTTTCTGCTTTCCAACCGCCCAAAAGAATGCATACAGATTTATATCTGTTGTCTTCAATAGATCAACTGGACTTGAAATGTAAGTTCTTGAAGACAATTTCGCTATTCTCACGTTCCGTCTGCCAATATGTCAACGTATGGCCCAGAGCACAGAAGGCCATTCCTCGGCCAGGACTTATCCGTGTACCTGCATCTTAAGGAATAAAGGACATACCTTTTATATTGTAATGTTAACCTATTTTCTCGGAACGTGACTGGTTCAAGAGAGGTGTTAAGGAGTCCAATGTGAACATAAGAAACCAAGCCTAATAGAGGTGGGGGGTTTCGACACCAACTGTCTGCCATGTAACAATGCTGGTTTTAACACCTTACTCTGGGCGTTCTATAACACCTCCTTAGCGCAGCTATCCAACAAACCCTTCTAACACTGGCTGTGATATGCTAATTGGGATTTTCCAGGGTACATAATTGCCACAGATTCTTGTCAAGTCATTCTGAATTGAGAAAGCTCAAGAACTACATTTAAAGTCCAGTTATCTAATTGATCCAACAGATATACCATGACCTGGATGAATAGAACCTTACAAGCATATCAGATTATATATATTATATCTAATAAATATAGAGATAGAAATCACATTCCAGCTATGGGAGGGAGGAAAAAGTCCGAGTGGATATTAAATCTGTACTTTTAGTTGGGTTGAAAATACTGGTTTTGCTTTGTGTAAACAAATTTATGTTGGGACTATTTAAAGCTAGGGAAGGTCCGGTTGGCAATCTATTCTTGCTCTTCCGACTATAGGTTTCCGAGAAATTGAGATTTATTTCTCCAAAAAACACTGTATCCCTGTCTGATTAAACCAAACCCCAGCATTTGTTAAACTCTGAAAGACCATACTGAAACACAAAGAAAGCGACATCCTATCCGCACAGTGCAGTGCAGTGAAGTGTGCTCTCTGAATATGTTGTGGGGAGACGAACAGCAACTGCAGTCAACGTATGGCCAGCACAGAATAGCCATTCCTCAGTCGGACTCAGTCCGTGTACTCTGCATCTTAAGGATAAAGGACCTACTCTTTGAAGATTGTAATGTTTAGCAATATTGGGCACAGGAACATGACTGGTTCAAGGAGTTGTCAAGGAGGCCCAATTTATGTGAAAATAAAGAAACCAAGCCTGAATAGGCTGTGGGGGTTTGGGGTCGACACCAACTGTCTGCCATGTACAATGCTGTTTTGACACCTTACCCGGGAAGTTCTATAAAACCCCTCTTAGCACAACAATGCAATCACGCCTGCATTCAGAAAGTCCTTAAAGGTTATCTCCACTGATAAAAGTCACCTGGGTGTAGGATAATATGTGTAAGGTGAAATGTACTGCAGTGTCCCTGTGTCTTTTGAGCAGTCTCCATGAGTTTTCTCCCTGAACGCTGGGGATTGTCATGGTCCCCCACTTCCAGTGACTGCCTGCCTGGGAAATGTTCGATGGGGGTCGGCCCATGTTCCTTTGTGCATGCGGCAGAACGTGTGAGGATGCGTTGGGACTGTTCTGTCGGTGTCATCCAACTGGCTGTTCGATTCCTATACCTACACACCCATACACACCAAAACGTCAAGCACTGCATTCACTGATTAATGGAGGGATAAGCAATGACCATCGACAGCATCTGCTGAGTTCACTAATTAATGGAGGAGTAATCAGGTACTATCTTTTTCTTGCCTTCTTCTTCCCACCACCCCGCCATACCAGGTTGTTCCACTCATATTCCCCGCATTCCCCCTATAAAATCAAGCTAGATCACTTTTCAACCACCCTTTCTGAGTTAGACCAAAAAAATCTTTATTAAACAACACAAGTCCTCCTGCCTTTGCTACAGAATTGTGGAAGAGGGTTTTTAACCCTTTTTCCTTCCTTTTCTCTATCCTGCATGATCGCTTAAAAAATACATTAGAGAGTCATGATTACTGTCATCTAAGTGGGTGTGGGTCTGTTACCAGATGATTCATTGGGTGACGCACTCCCAGCACAGGGGAAGCCACCCCCCCAGGAACCAGCACAACTTCCCATAGCTGCTGCAATCAAACGATGGGCCAATTCTTGGGGGGAAAAGGTATGGGAGGTTGGGTGATGGTGTACTTTAAAATAAACCCAAAAAAAAAATATGTTTTCCTCAGTGGAGATACCCTTTAACACCTGCTGTGATTGCTATTGGGACTTTCCAATTACATAATTCCACAGATTCTGTTACAAGTCATTCTGAATTGAGAAGCCCAGTCGGAATAACTAGCGAACGTCTTCCAAGAACTAAACTTTAAGTCCAGTTGTCTAACGGAATACAACACATATGGTTCGCGAAGTTGCACAGAACTTTGGATTGTTTTTGACTGTTGGCAAACATTTATAAGATTTTTAATAATTCTTAGGTACAATCTTAATAAGGGGGAACATGCCTGTAGGGACCTAGACATACTGCTATGGTTGCTATTATCCCAAACGCCTCTGAAACTCCCAGAGAATACAATCCGTACAACAAAGGTCAGCACAGGTACTTGGAAAGTAATAAGAAGGCACAATCAGAAGATTCCATAAAGTACTTATCCTTTAAATGGTGGCTAATTTAGCCCCAACCAATCAGATCTTATTTAACATTTTAAAAGCTAACAACTGATAGGTTGGGGCAAAATTAACACGCATTTTTAATTAGAGAACTATTGACTAACCCTGAAGTGTTCACAACCATGGTCCCCTATTCAAACAAACTAGGGCAGTAGGGAACAGAAGATTAACCAACTCTTTCAGCAGGTCTTGAAAATAAGATTTTTTTTTTATACTCTGTGAGTAGAGATGGCCACAAAACTGACCGAACCCGGTTCGGATGAACTCCAACTATTCGAACTAGATGGGGTCCACCTAGTTGGTTTTTCCGCCTCGTTGCTGTATTTTCGCTAAACCCGAATGTATGTTCGCTAACCCTTGAAGTATCATTTGTTTTCGATAAACCCTCGAATGTACAGATCTTTTTCCCTAACCGAGAATGTATCGTTCGCTAACCTCAAAGTCGCCGCCTTGATTTTCGGTAACCATCAGAAAGTATTGTTCGTTTTTCGTAACCCTTGATGTATTTGATTGTTTTCGCTAACACCTCGATAATATTGTTTCAACCCTCAAAGTATCTTTCATTTTCGGGAAATCCTTAAAAGTATCGTTCGATTTCAGAACGCCTTGAATTTCGCATTCAATTTTTCGGTAACCCTTGAAAGTATGGTTTGGTAATCCTCGAATAGCCATAACCTCGACGTAGCTTGGCCAAACCCGACAATTTGACTGCTCGTATTTTAAGAAGTGTTTTAACAGTTTTGGTGATCGTGACATGTTACCCAGACCGTTTCCCAGGGTCCCCCTTCCACAGCCATTACGTAAAGTTACCATTTTTATTATTAGCTGTAAATCACCTGGACTTTTCAAACTATCAACTCTCCCATTACTTGACTCTTTAAAGGCATGTCCACCCCCAACCCTATAATTCCCCCCCTACTGGCCCCACCTGTATGGAATCACAATCCTTCCTTACATCCCAGCTCCAAATGTTTTCCCATTAACCCCCAAAGTCCCAAAAACTGCCTCCTTTCCCCCCCCCCTGTCTCCCCCTCCGGGAGAAGATTTGGCATGCGCACATGCAGCCATCTCCTGCTCCTCTCTCTCACCCATTTTCGTATCCTCCCCTAGTGTAATTTCCCTTTGGAAAATAATAGTTTCCTCCCCACCCCAACCCTATAAAAGATTTGTTAGAAAGTGGCCCCTATAGTTACTTACCTTCCCTCTATCCCCGCGTTCTGTGTCAGCCGGCAGCAGCGTCTGTGATTGGCTGCCTCTCAGCCAATCACAGACGCCGCTGCATCCCTCCCCTGCCTTGCAGTTTCTATGCAAGCGAGGGCCGGGACTGGTGCGGCCGAGATAGAGGGACATAAGTGCACTATTGGGGCACTTTTAACAAATTGTAATTTTTTTTTTGAGTCATAATTTTTATTGCTGACCACCTGGTTGTCCAACATCAACAAACATTGACTAACAATAGTCCTCAGTTAGTCAACATTTAGTGTGTTTAATGGGAATTGGAAATCATAATTCCTAGTGCTATCACTCGAGATGGACTAGAACTCAACTGAACTCACACTCGAAGCCGAGTTTCGACGGACACCGACTTCTCGACTATTCCCGGCCCCGATTCTCAGACTTCGATATTTTCCCTTCCGGACTCTTCGATAATTATCGAATGTTCGAGCCACTCTCGAGGCCGCGAATGCAATAAAATGTCCATATAACATATGTCTAGTAAATATTGAAAATTCCGAATATGCAAGTAAAATGGCTATTATCCAATAACGCCGAGTAAATATCGAATTAACAAATCTGCGATAAAATGTCTATTATAGCAATATGTGAGTAAATATCGAATTAATGAATATGCAAACTTTTCAAACTATTTGATTACCATTGACTTTATGGATCGTTTTTCGAACTTCAAACTGTCCATATAGTTCGAAAGTTTGAAACGGAACTTCTTTTTTTTTTTTTTTTTAATATTTCTTGAATAGAGTTGGTATTGTAATTGAGAAATATTCACCTTTTTTTGTCATGTGACATGACAGTTTGATGACATCACAATTGTAATTGCACCTTGCTAGTAGTAGGGTCCGTGTTTTTCCAATGAAAATGTTAGTCTGAAGCTGGGGACATATACCTGGCATATACCTGGCAAGAGTGTTTTTTTGTTTGCTTCTTTAATTTTTCATTTGAACCATTTATATTAAATACATGTGCGTATTATCGTACTTTATGGGGCTTACTGGATTTGCTGACTACAGCCTGAGCTGACAAACGAAAAAACGGCCCTTTTGTAGCAGCACATCGAGAAGAGATCACAGTAATAACAGTAACAATAACCTTACTGCCATTTAAAGTGTGATAACATACATTTACAACCCAGATAACACAGTTTTAATAGGCAACCCCATAGACATCTAAGTGTTGTGGTTAACACTCTAATGCTTTTAATTTTTTTTTGTTGTGGTAAAATTAAATCATTCAACACCTACAGCAATAAATGTCCTATTAACAATTAGAAAAATCCTGCATGGTGCAGGGTGTAATTCCTTATAAATACAACATAGTTCTCCAAAGGGCCAAAGACAGATATGAATATTACCTATATATTGAGCACAATTTCTCAGCAGATATAAATTTTGCACACCTTATTGCATAATATAAATGACACTACATGGCGATGCACTCGATAGCCCGCTATCGGCATCCTGGTGCAAACAGCCCATCGATGTTCTATGCCGATAGTGGCTATCTGTCACTTTTTCTATTCCAGCACTATTAACACCGGCTATTAGCTGACCGTTAATTGCTGCAAGAATGCCGCTTATTCAGCATATAACAGCGCATGGAAGACGATAAGTCACTGTTAACCGATATAATTCCAAAACAGGACAATTCCCCCCTGTAAAAGTCACAAGAAGTTCCTTACCTCTAGAAGTTCCTTGACTTTTATAGACCTTTACGTTATGACTTTATGGTATTGATAGAGGTGGGCCGAACTTAGAAAGTTTCGGTCCGTTTTGAACTTTCGAACTATATGGAAAGTTCTTAAGTTTCGAAAACGGACCCATTAAAGTCAATGTAGTCAAATAGTTCGAAAAGTTCTAATGAAAATACATTAAAATATAGCAATGGTAACTTTAATGTAAATGCTGTGGGACCTGGGAAATGGTCTTGGAACTATATTATATATATATATATATCCAGGACATTCGCAAACCAATTTTACTCTCACTGTTGCTATTTTCGAGTTCCGTTCTCACCTAGTTGCCATGTACATTTTACTCGTGGATTGGATGTTCGCTGCTCTTCGGCCTGGTATGTACAGTCTAGTCCAGTAAATACAGTACAGTGCTATTGGATATAAATATTATCCCATTACAGACCAGTATACTGATTGTTAGCTCTTGGGCCTGTTACATACAGTCTAGTCCAGTAAATACAGTGATATTGGTTATAAATATTATCCCATTACAGACCAGAATACAAATTGTTAGCTCTTGGTCCTGTTATGTATAGTCTAGTGCAGCAAATGCCTTGCTATTGGATATAAATATTATCCCATTACAGACCAGAATACAAATTGTTAGCTTTTGGGCCTGTTACATACAGTCTAGTCCGGTAAATACAGTGATATTGG
>JAACNH010002572.1:0-37912 GCA_019447015.1 Hymenochirus boettgeri
TATCACCACTGTCTATGATTGCCTGGGATGTATTACTGTACACGTACACCCTCTCGCTACTAGTCATCCACTGTCTGTGATATTGCCTGGGATGTATTATTGTACACCGCACATCATCTTACTACTAGTCATCCACTGTCTGTGATATAGCCTGGGATGTATTACTGTACACAGTACACCCTCTCACTACTTGTCATCCACTGTCCATGATATAACCTGGGATGTATTACTGTACACACTACATCCTCTTACTACATGTCATCCACTGTCTGTGATATAGCCTGGGATGTCTTACTGTACACTGTACACCCTCTCACTACTTGTCATCCACTGTCTGTGATATAGCCTAGAATGTATTACTGTACACACTACATCCTCTTAATACTAGTCATCCACTGTCTGTGATTTAGCCTGGGATGTATACTGTACACAGTACATCCTCTTACTACTACTCATCCACTGTCTGGTATATGCCTGGGATGTATTACTGTACACCCTACATCCTCTTACTACTAGTCATCCACTGTCTGTGATATAGCCTGGGATGTATTACTGTACACACTACATCCTCTTACTACTAATCATCCACTGTCTGTGATATAGCCTGGAGGTATTACTGTACACCCTACTCCTCTTACTACTAGTCACCCACTGTCTTGATATAGCCTGGGATGTCTTACTGTACACTTACACCCTCTCACTACTTGTCATCCACTGTCTGGATATAGCCTAGGATGTATTACTGTACACACTACATCCTCTTAATACTAGTCATCCACTGTCTGTGATATAGCCTGGGATGTCTTACTGTACACCACACCCTCTCACTACTTGTCATCCACTGTCTGTGATATAGCCTAGAATGTATTACTGTACACACTCCATCCTCTTACTACAGTCATCCACTGTCTGTGATATAGCCTGGGATGTATTATGTACACCTACATCCTCTTACCACTAGTCACCCACTGTCTGTGATATAGCCTGGGATGTCTTACTGTACACTGTACACCCTCTCACTACTTGTCATCCACTGTCTGTGATATAGCCTAGGATGTATTACTGTACACACTACATCCTCTTAATACTAGTCATCCACTGTCTGTGATATAGCCTGGGATGTATTACTGTACACAGTACATCCTCTTACTACTAGTTCATCACTGTCTGTGATATAGCCTGGGATGTATTACTGTACCACACTTCACCCTCTTACTACTAGTCATCCCCTGTCTGTGATATAGACTGAGATGTATACTGTACACAGTACAGCATCTTACTTCTACTCATCCACTGTCTGTGATATAGCCTTGAATGTATTACAGAACATAGTTCAGTCTCTTACCACTAGTAATCCATATCTGTATATAGCCTGGGATGTATTACTGTACACAGTACACCTCTTACTACTAGTCAACCACTGTCATGATATTGCCTGGGATTTATTACTGTACACAGTACAACACCCTCTAACTACTAGTCATCCACTGTCTGTGATATAGCCTGGGTGTATTATTGTACACAGTACATCATCTTACTACTAGTCATCCACTGTCTGTGATATAGCCTGGGATGTATTACTGTACACACGTACACCATCTCACTACTTGTCATCCACTGTCCTGATATAACCTGGGATGTCTTACTGTACACTGACACCTTCTCACTACTTGTCATCCACTGTCTTGATATAGCCAGGATGTATACTGTACACACAACATCCCTTTAAGACTAGTCATCCACTGTTTGTGATATAGCCTGGGATGTATTACTGTACACAGTACATCCTCTTACTACTAGTTATCAACTGTCTGTGATATAGCTTGGGATGTATTACTGTACACACTACACCCTCTTACTACTAGTCATCCACTGTCTGTGATATAGCCTGAATGTATTACAGAACATATTTCAGTCTCTTACCACTATTAATCCAATATCGGTAATATAGCCTGGGATGTATTACTGTACACAGTACACCCTCTTACTACTAGTCATCCACTGTCTGTGATGATAGCCTTGAATGTATTACTGTAAACAGTAAAGCCTCTTACTACTAATCACTCAGTCTCTGTTATAGCCGGGGTGTAAACTGTGCACCCTACATCCTCTTACTACATTCTCACTGTCTTTGATATAGCCTGGGGTGTATTACTGTACACCTACATCCTCTTACTACTAGTCATCCACTGTCTGTGATATAGCCTGAGATGTATTACTGTACACACTACATCCTCTTACTACTACTAGTCATCCACTGTCTGTGAT
The DNA here is from genome assembly GCA_019447015.1 of Hymenochirus boettgeri. Taxonomy (NCBI): domain Eukaryota; kingdom Metazoa; phylum Chordata; class Amphibia; order Anura; family Pipidae; genus Hymenochirus; species Hymenochirus boettgeri. Next base: position 2,269 of record JAACNH010002572.1, read on the forward strand.
ATAGCCTGGGATGTATTACTGTACACACTACATCCTAAATAGTTACTAGGGCTATATAGTTACTAGTTACCTTTACCAAGTAGAGATTAAAACCTATTTTTTAAATGTTACTGCAAGATTAATAGGACTTCAAACTACACAATGAGTTTAGTTGCCAATATATGCATTACTGTCACAGTACATCATCTTACTACTAAGTCATCCATATCTGTGATACAGTCTGGGAGTATTACTGTACACAGTACATCCTCTTACTACTAATCATCCAGTCTCTAATATAGCCTGGGATGTATTACTGTACACAGTGCATCTTCTTACTACTACTCATCCACTGTCTGTGATATAGCCTGGGATGTATTACTGTACACCCTACATCCTCTTACTACTAGTCATCCACTGTCTGTGATATAGCCTGAGATGTATTACTGTACACACTCCATCCTCTTACTACTAGTCATCCACTGTCTGTGATATAGCCTGGGATGTATTACTGTACACCCTACCTCTCTCCTACTAGTCATCCACTGTCTGTGATATAGCCTGAGATGTATTACTGTACACACTCCATCCTCTTACTACTAGTCATCCACTGTCTGTGATATAGCCTGGGATGTATTACTGTACACAGTACAGCCTCTTACTTCTACTCATCCACTGCAAAAACAGAAATTTCCTCTTCCACTGTCATATATACAATTAAATAATATTATTATTACGGTAATGATGATTTACTCACATCAATCTCTTGCTGTATCCATGTCTTTTTTGCAGTTTTTGTTAAGATTTAAGAACTGCCTGTTTTATTGTGTGGAAGAATGTAATATTCATCTAGATCTTGCAATGGAACTTATACAGAAAAGCAGAGAAGCTTCAATTGTTTGTTTCAATAGTATCTTTAACATTTCTAGGCCTTTAAACATAAACCAAAGAAACCAGTGTGTAAAATAATAAACAGACAACTTCTTATAAACAAAAAGATCAAAATAACACAGTGACTAAAGGAGGGGAGAATAATTTCTCATTCATATTCAGTGTACCGTCTAAACTAGAGGCAATATTATGCAATAAACTTGGAAATAATTGCATTTTTGTTGTGTGGAATTTAAAACATTTGGTGTTCAGCTAAGAAGATAACACAAATACCAAAAAGGGGTGAACTTCAAGTCTGTGAAGTGTAGAAGGATGTTCTATTGCATCTTTACAGCAGAACTGCAAAAGCAGTGCCAAGCAATATAGGACAGGACCAGAGAAACCCCTGGAACACACACAGTTCTCTACTAAATCTGGATGTTATGAAGACAATATAATAGTAACCAACATTTATAAGGAGATTTAATCCAGATCAATTATTTAATACTTCAAAACACAAATAAGCTAAATTACATGTTATGCAAGAAATAATATATTAATACCCAGACAGGTAGAACAACTACTGTGTGCCCAAATATCCCTCTGGATGTATATTTTTTTATACATACTTATATCCCACAGTGATGCACTGTACAGATGATATATGGTATAGAGATGATGTTCATGGAGTGTACGTAACAAGCAAATTATATAGCAGTTCCTAATGGCAAGAGAACTGAAAATGGGTTATGAGCATTTCAAGCTCTAGAGTTTATTGTCTAACAACGCCTTTACTTATGTCTTTTCTCAATTTAAGAATCAATATTGTGCCTTTAACTAGCAGATGGGTGTGCATGTGTAGGGGTGGAGAGTGTGTTTGTGTTTTCTGAATGATCAATGCCCTTTGTCTTTACAGACTATGATTGTTGAATAGAACTACTGCCTGGCTAACAAAGCAATTTTTAAATTACCATTTCAATCTCAACTTTTATAGAAGGTTTACATAATGTCATTTTCTGTAAACTTGTTTTGTTCAGATAGAGTCAAAGCTGAAATACAGCGAAATGGTAAGGCCGACTATACCACATTAAATTGGAAAATTTTCCCTTTCAGAAACAACGAAAACACAAATATAAAACTGAAATGGTAACAGACACAAATTACTTCAGATGTTTCACAACAATACAACATTGCACAGACGCATTGTTACCCTGTACTATCTCTGAATACAAACCTGGTTTTGTCAATATATATAAATAAGTACCTAAAGCCATTTGTCTCATTGCAATTGTCATTATGTATATAATACTGTAAATATAGAATCATAAGAAAATAAGGAGATATCCACCTGGGTGGGTTTTTGAAGTGTGACTTGGAAAGGCTGAGTTTTGGCTCTATGTAAAAGATACAGAATCTTTATTTAATAACAATTAAATGCAAATAAGAAATTGTTGTTATATTTAAAAAAAAAAAAAAAAAAAAAAACACAATCTGAAAAACTCCAGATCTGTATAACCTTGAAGGTACAGCTGGGAGACACTAAAAGAGCACACACATTAGTGAGTTAATTTCAGATGCAAAGTGGAAACTTCCCTAGGAATCGTTACATTTCATTTAATATGCAATGTCAATGCTAGGCTTGCATGCAACAGACAGGTATTGATTGGTTGCGTTATTAACTTAAGGCCATTTTCTACAAAGACCGTAGTGTGGTCATTTACATGTCGGCTGTTATTTAATACGGAATAAAACATAGATCTGATTATGATTAACTAAATCAAAGTTTTATGCTTGAAAGCCTACAACTGTAACTGTGACTGCCAAGCCCAATAATGTTTGCTACCTGGTAAATTAAAGCCACCATATCAATAAATTCATGAAATTATTTTAATGGGATCAATTTTTAACATAAATCATTTGGTTGCATGTGGCTGAAATCCCATCTTAGTATTTTATTTGGAAAAAAGCTTCCTGGAGCCCCAAATGCCCTGTGAACTTTGACCTGTGGCATACTGATCTTTGTCATTAGGTCGTGATCAATGACTACTCATTGAGCATTTTCAGAGGAAGCCACAATTTGAATAAAGAAGTACTAATGGTCTGAATATTCCAAAACCCTCTTTAAAAACTATTGGTGTATTTGTAAGTCTAAGCTTAATTTTTAACTGACTAGCACTTACTGATTGGAAAACATTTCTTATATTATTGACTATAAACGTCATTTTAGCAATTTGAATTCCTAGTGCCTTTCTGTATGAAGTCCCACACACCACTTTCATGAGCGATGTGCTGAGTTCAATGCAGTGTCAGAAGTAAATATGAAGTGACTGGGATGGGATAAAGCTGTTAATCCTGGGTTTAGGCTTGTCCTTGTTAAATTGTCATACTAACAGTAAACACTGCCAGATGTCTACACCAGGGGGAGAAGTAATGGGTGATACTGACTGATTTTTAAACAGTGCCGCAATGAGGATATCTAGAAAGCACATGTGTGGGTCCCTAGCTTTTCTATGCTATAATGGGGATAAATAAGAGATGTTTGGGCCTTGAGTATTCATGTACCACAGCGTGTTTTGGAGGTAAAACCCTCTAAAGCATCATGTGTTACACGGCTACACAAGTTAATCATTAGTTTGAATTTGGGATTTCATGATTATTTTTTCTAACTATTTTACTTTAAAAGCTCACGGATTTTCATTTTTTCATCAAACTGTTAACTCTTTTCTTTCAGATAAGCTTTCCTAACCATTTCTCTTATGATTTGTAATTTCCCTCTGGCAGGTAAAGGCGGCGTAGCTCCTCTGTGAGCATGTCAATCCTTTCATGCATACAAGTCTAAATGGCAGCAAGTGTGTATCCCCTGAGACAAGTTGCTATATAAAAAGTGAATGGGTGAAGTTACATTTTCAGTTTCTTGTTTGTTCATGACCTAATGATTAATTTTCCTCCCCTACTTTGAACATATCATTGCGTATTAAAGATAAATTATCTCCACACAAAAAATCTATATTTGCTTTAGTGTAGGACCCACCAACCCTAAGATTTAAAAGTGCCCAGAAATCAACTTACCCAACCTTTTCCCCTTAGCCTCTGCCTCTATTGCTAGAATTGAGATGCTAGGGGCCGGACCGGTAGCCGTGTCTGTGATTTAGAGTCAGCCAATCACAGACATGTCTGCGGACTATTGAGGGACCAAGGAAACGAGGTCCGGTATTCTTTTTCCAGAAACTTTTTAAACATAAACTCCCCCCCAACCCTAAACGCTAGGGTTAATTTTATTTGAAAAATTAACTGCAGCGCCGATGGATCCGGATGGAGGGAGGGGCACATGCCAGAGTCCTCCAGAGGACAGGGAAAGGGCATATAGGATTACACACAGGGAGACTCCTACTTTTTGGGCTAATAGCCACTGCGGGCAACCTAAGGAGCGGCAGAAATGTAAGGAGTTTTCAACACTGCACAGTGGGGCCAGCAGTGGGGCAATTTTAGTTTTTAGGGTGGACATGCCCTTAAATATACAGATTTTCATTATATTATTTAGATCAAATATTTGAGTTCTTGCTTTTATGAGAACAATAAAATCTAAACTAGTTTTGGGTTCAAGTTTAGAATCCGCTTCAAGACTGGGGTGACCAGTAAGTAACACCAACTCTGGAGGCAAAAATGTATGTGTATTGACTGTATAAACTGTTATGGCTGTGTATCAGGAACATAAAGGCTAATGTAGGCACTAGTCCTGAACCCTGGTTTAAAAACAAATGTTCACCTCTACTAAGCACATGTATGTCAGGGAGGGATATATAGTTTACAGGAGTGTCATAGAGGTCTATAAAAACTTTTTCACATCACAATTTTCATATTAAGTCATTCCCACTACAAAATACAAAAGTAATATCTATTTCCTGGCATTGCATACATTTTACATACACTGTTGCTCACGCCTTACCCATACGTGATCCGCTGGTATGTCATTTGCTATTCGTATATCATCCACAGCTATCTCTCCTGGTTGCCCTTTTCCAACAATCCCCTCATTACAACCTGAAGCAAAAATAAAAAAGGAAAACATGATGGTTTTATTTAAATAGTGAACACACAATGGGTGGTATAGCTCACATGTTAACATAGAAATGGAGGTTACTATCTATCTAGCCTACCATGGCCCTACCTAACAGTTTAACCAGAGGAAGGCAAAAAACAAACACAACAAAAAAAAACAGTTTTACAGATTGACAATAAAATTCTTAAGTGCAATTCCTAATTTACAGTCAGCATCTCGAACAGAACCAATCCCAGACAAGGCATGACATTGTGTAGTATGAATCAAACTGCATCTTTTAGGCCACCCACCCTCAATTCTAGTGTTTTCTAGTGATTGATACTGTCCAGATCAAATGAGATTCAGTAATTATTGGAATAATTATGTATGGAATGATTTCAATGAAATCCGCTGTGAATTTTCAACAAAAGTTGCAGTGTTGGCCAGCTTTGGACTCATTTAGAGCATTAATAGGAGAAATAAAAAGTTAAAGTTTGGTATGAAAAGTATGCAATGTTCAGTTCCAAGATTTTTTCTGCACAAGAAAGAAAAGTTAGAACAAACAACTTCTTTGATATCATTAAAGGTTCCATTTAAGATGTTTACCAAACGTCTCCCAAACAATAGGCACAGGCCTTTTCTTGCCACACTATTGAATCCAGGCAGTTATTTCTTATTTACTTTCATTCCATGTTACAAAAACCCAAAGATGACTCCAAATACAATGCAGACTTCAGTTTATATCAGGGTTAGTGTATCGGCTGTTCAGTTAAATAATGTTCTCAAGCACTTTTAACATAATTCATAGTCTACATCCAGAGTATGTTTTCAGAGCTTGTGTGTTGCTACTAGCTACCACGCACAGTCAAAAAGAAGTCTGCAATGCTTAACTCTTGGTGCCTCTGGCTGGGAAAAGACTAAAGCATTAGAATTTTAAATGACATTACTTTCTTTCAACACCATAGTACCTGCTGATCTGCTGTTTAACAACGTTGCCTTCTCTGTTTAAAAAAAAAATGCCAGGCAATAAATATGAGCAAATATGCACAATCTGATATGTTTTCATTATGTAGCTTTGTCACAGAATATATTTTTTTGGCATAGAAAGTGTTGATTAGAACACCTTATTATAATGTCATTTAAAGTGCAGATGCTTCTTTTCAATAGTTGGTCAACGGTTTTATTTAGTTTTTAAGCAGAACAAGCAGCAGCTATCGCCTTTAGGCACTGGACTCTCAGTGGGCTAAGTTCTGGTTACAGCTGTAAAAACAGAGATATAAATTTGTACTGCTGCTCTGCCATACATTTGGCCAATAGAAAACCAAATATGCAAGCTCTGTTTATTAAAGTGAAATGTTTGCTAGAACGAATTTTGTGATTATTCTTCCGTACAAATTGCAGATGGTAGCTGATTTAGATGAACCATCAAGAGATCCTACTGGATAAAAAATGATTTCTAGAGACTGGCATCAACACCATGCGATCGCTCATATGTACGGAGTTAGTCAAGCTGCTGAACCAAAAATACTTTTGGTTTTTTGTTGTTATTGTGATATGGTTATACCAAGGTACTAACCATGTCTTTTCTACAGGGGATGTTGCAGAACATAGAGATCTGTTGCTGATAGTTTTATCTGTCAGTTTTTTATGGTGTGTGTTGGGGGTGTTGAGGATATTCCAGTTAGCGATGGTTTAGGTTATTTCTGGTCAGCTTCAATTAGTTGCTTCAGATTCCTTTGTGACCTGAACCTAAAAATAATTTCATGTAACATATTGCAAATTATTTTCCCATGAACTGTTAAGTGTTGTAAGTTCTTATGTGCCGAACCTAGTGTACAGGGATAACTGTAGCATGCAATGTTATTCCACTCACTTGTTCTACTGGATTTACCTTCTAATGTATTTCACATAGCAGTCAAAACTAATTATTTTCATGAAGTTTAGTTTATTTACTTGGTTTACTAAATAGTGAAAGTATTGTAGAAAAACAGATTTATTGTTTGTACATGAAGCCTTACCTAACTAGTTAGGGTGTAGACTGGGGAAATGTTTCAATCATACATTTAGTTTTTGCACATCTATTGGTCATTCACTGTGGATCTAGGAATGGCAGTTGAAGTAGCCTTGAGGGTCCATGAAAATGGAGAGACAGACCTCAACATTAAAATGCAGTGCCCAAAATTCCAATAAAGAATAAATGTTACAATGTCTACTCCAGGGCAGACACATCCCAGGAACCATGTGCTAAAACTTTACCTCTGGCAACAAACTATTCTAATGTTTTTTTTAAATTAATTTCTATGGAACTGGCTACTAGATAGATTGGCTCCAGATTTTTCTAGATGTATGATGACTAGATGATTTTTCCACCCCTGGTCTACTCTATATGTTCCCCATATGTTACTATGTAAGGGGCACTATATAACTGCTTGGCAAATCCAGATGTTGCCTTACGGCCAGGTGTATAAAGTATTTATGACATAGGGGCCACTGTAATCATTCTAGAGACCAATATTATTTTGTAGCTCTTAAGATTTGCCTTGCTCTGACTATCTAGCTGTTATGTGGCTTAAAAATAAATCAGAAAAAGATGAGAGATAAGATTGTGTTGATTTCCACATATGTGATATTTAACTTATTATCACTTCATTAATTTCCTGGTACCTATATATGAATTATGCATCATACTTGAGAATTGTTAATATTAGCTATTCTCACCTTATTATCACCTCATTTTTTGCCTATGCTTCTGTTTTTTTATACAATCACCAGAACATTTAAAAAGTACAAGCACATGAATGGTAAAGGGGTTTTAAGAGCAGAATCTTCCATTACATCTACATCAGGTTGTATTTAAATATTTAAATGTCATTGTATGTTCTCACCTCTGTATAGAAAAGTTTTTTTATGCTTTTAAATATATTAATGGAATATTAATAAGCAAACACTTATGTTGAATTGGCCCCCATTAAATTAACTCAAACTTATATATAGTTTTTTTTTTTTACTGCATTCAATATTATACCTACAATTTTACATGTATAATGTTATTCTGAAAAAAGACCTGGGGGTGAATAAGAAAACCCAGGGGCATGATTATAAAATAGTGAAGGCAAAAGTACAATGTGATTTAAGGGTGCTTTGGGGTGATGGATTTTATTTCTATTAAAGTTCCTGAGGGGTGGTTATGTCCCTTTAAAATGAAATGTTTTCTGTGTTGAATATAATAACTTAATGTACAGGGACTGTTTTTTATTCTCTTTCATGTTGACAGCAAGTTGTGTTTTAGAATTAGGAGCTTTTTTAACAAAGAATGTTTATCTAAAACTGTGCCACAACTGTGTTGTGATTTCTAGCTATGCCAATAATAGAATCTAAAAACCAGGGAAAAGGCAGTTTGTTGTTGGAATAAATGGCTTAATTTAATAAAAGAAATCAGTCCTTACACACTATCCATTTTTCATGGACCTTTCAAAGGACAGCTGTCTTTATTCTATTAATGCTGACTGTTTGTGGCATGTGTCATTTCCATTAGATTAACATTTTTTTTCGTAACACAGAGCAGATGCCAACATGCCTAAACTACAGGGAGCACTGATATTTTTTCAATGCAAGACAAGACTTAAAGATTCTCACTGATCTAAAACTAATGTCATCCACAAAGCCTCTCACACTGTTATGATCAGTGCTTTAGAAATACAAGCAGTGTACCATTTAGTTGCTATAACAACACGTGAAACAACATAAAACAATCTTGCTAAACTGAAGGAGCCTTCCAGATTCTACTGTATTTATTAAATAACACTATAAATCCTCTTAGTAGAATCTGCTATGGCAGGCTTAACCGGATGTTTAGGCATATATCTTGAAAATATTTGCTGTATTATCTGTCACGTTTGCAATATTGTCCTAATTCTAATTTTTTTAAGGGTGCTGCATGCCAATCAGGGGTGCTCAGTAATCTTAACACTTATTATTGAAATCAATAACCTCTGCTTCCATCTTTGGAAGCAATTCATTTGAATAAAATACACTCTTGGGAATCGCTGCATAATACTAGGATTTCTTTAAATTTTTTACTGCCAGTAGCCCTAACATTGAGGTTAATTTATCTAGTTTATCATACCAGGGTATATTTATTCAAATCTGAAAAAAAAAAAGGCAGATAGAGGATAATAGTTTGGGACGTCCTTCTAGAAATGGTTACTTGCATTAGCCACAAAATTAATAGAAAGAATACCTGATACACTTCGTCTCCCTCGGAGCTGTGCAGGATGATTCTACCTTCCTTCCAATTGCTTTCTTGTTCCTCTTTCACCTTCCAGCACGTGTTCTCCTGGCTAGACTTCTTCAGCACCTGAAGAGTTCCACCACTGCTACCTGAAGCTCTATAACGAAACACCATGCGAGGACAGTTCTGGCAGGTACATCTTTGGACTCAAAAGCGTGCATGTTGTCCTTCCCTTCTTCCACTGCTTGGGAGTCTCAATAGTTTTTGACATTTGCTAGAGAAAAATGAGTTTCTCTTAATATCGCATTATATCATATATCTGTTAACATAGAAAATAATATTGCATTTCACTCTAATTAGAAGAGAAAATGGAAGTCAAAAAGTAAAAACCATTGACCTAAACCAACACTGTGGTTTTTGCATGCAGTGTGTGAACATGGCTTTGTGCTGGAGTCCCAGGGGATTTCATGGTTTCACCTTTTGCATATACTTTTTGTGATACCCCCACCCTATTAGGTTAAAGGCCACTGTTTCCAGTTAAACTTTACATTTTATATATATACACAATTATGCTTTAAGAAACCTTTTGGGTAAAAGTTTGTTTTAATATATATATACAATGCTTTATTAAAATTACAATTTGTTGCTATGAAACTAAATTAACATGACTTGTAAATTCATATAGCATATTTAGCATATTAAAGCCAAAGGACAAATTATTCTCCAGACTTTCTACCAAATGGGGAACTGAATCTAATGAAAGTCGCACTTTCCCTTTTATTCTTCCTTCTCTGTGCTAGTGAAGTCAGCTTCGTCTAACTCTATGGTGCTCTGCCAGAGGAAGCAGCTCGGAAGAATTTAGACCTTAGTAGATTAGGAAGGGCAGCGTCACTAGCTTAAAAAATATTAGGTGGGTAATCTAAAGGGAAATTAATTTGATTTTTGGCTTTAGTTTCCTTACATTTGTTAATGCTACACACTTTTATTCTAAACACTACTCAACTGTGGCAACTATGAGAGAAAAGGCACATAAATACTAAAAGCCGCAAGGAAGTTAAACTATGGAAGTACTTTGGAAGTCATAGTCAATAGCAATAATTACCTAGCAATAAAAGTACACAAAGAAAGTAAAATGAACAGCAGGGTTCTTGGTATTTACAGACATAAAGGTGAACCCAGCTGACTGTACTGGAAATAATAGTGAGACAAAAACATTATCTGTAAGATGTGTGTTAATGTTTAAATAAATAGAGAGGCAAAGAATGTGCATATTTACAGTATCTGCAATCATAAAATACATCAAATTTTTATCCCTTTATCTGGTTCCATATCACATTGAGTTTGCAGTGAATTGGTTTATTGGTATGATAATATGCATTGCATTTTTTGAGGCTAAGTACACATATTTGGAAGCTGAGAAATCTCAACCCATGTCTGGTTTGGAAATACCTCTGCTGGTCAAAACAAGAGGGATTCATTTACGTAGAGGGGGGAAATAGTCTAGAGAGAGAACCAACAAGCAGACTCAAAGAAATATCCTAGCACAGCAAATGCCTTTCTTATATCATTACAGCATAAACATGGACTCTGTTCAACTGATTACAACTTAGTATATTTCCATTCAATGACATTATGTTTCCATCTGCTCAACATCCTAAACTAACCTGAGTTGAAAGTTGATTAATTCTAAAAACTAATATTACTTTCCCAGTGCCCAAAGTACCCACAGCTTTTTCTATTTGTCTCAGCTGCAGTTGTCTTTCATCAATAGAAAGACCACCAGGAACCCCCAACTTCATTTCTATTCTAATCCAATCCCCCAGACAAGTGCTTGTGATCTACAGTCTTCAAGGCAAATGCAAAATGCAATTAGTAAAATACATTAATTCATTTAAAATTACCCAGAATTTCCTGGTGGACATGCTGGCATGTAAGGTTTCCTTTTACAAAGCTTCTCTTCTTACAAACTCCCAACTTTCACTTTGCTACTAGCATACTGGTATTCTGCCTTTCGGATTTGCTTAATTCCCTGAATCATTTTCCATATATTAAATTACTGTTCCATTACCTAAAGTTTTTTTGTTCATTTGAAAATGTAATGATTTTGTGACATTTTGTTATATGAATATCAGTGTTCTTTGCACTCCCCTAATGCGTTATCTACCAGCACCTATCCCCCTGGTGTTATAAGATTATTAACATACAGTATCTTTTATGAAATAAAAAACGTGAACGTTTGAAATCAAGAGAATGAAATCTTAAAAAAAAAGAGAACATTTTGGGCTTCTATAGTTAATGTAAATTAGAATATTTGTCAGGAGAATATGTTGTACACCAGGAGCAATGCTTCAAAATGAAAGGAACGTTAAGAGGAAGGAAACTGTACAGCAGATAGGGGTCTATTCTGCATCAAGGGTATGGGCAAACAACAAGAAAACAGCATATCAGGAAAAGATTTAGTGGCTGATTTACAAACAACGCACCACAGTTAGCAATGCAGCCTCTTGCCTACTAACACTGAATTGGGGTTGAATTCCTCTGTGAATGATGGCATATTATATAATTAAGTAATGAAATTAGATATTAAGCATTCCTGGCTTCGTTTTTTACTACTTTTTAGAGTAACGTGTTAAGACAGCTAAATAGAAATGTATTAAAATAAATGTAAGTAAATATGATTCATACTTTAGATAATATCTGATTTATACATGTCTTTTTCTAAAGGATCTGCTTAAACCAGAACATGCTTTAGCTATGCGGGTAGGATGTAAAAATACGGCCTATGTGTGTATCCTATAGCTTGTGGAAACATTAAGGTGTGCCCACTAAAGTTATGACATTCAAATTCTTTTTGCAGGGTATCTTTTCTTTGTTCAACTAACAGATGCCTTCTCTGTCTTTCAGTGTCAGATGTTCTACTATGGAACTCCTGCCTCCAATATTAACAGCTTTCAAATGTCTGTAACAAATCTTTCCTTCCAAACACTGTTTGATGCATGACAGAAGTTTCTGTAAAGGGCAAGGAACACTAAGAGCTTTCTGTTCATAAAAGACACACCCCAGATCAACATGCTACCTCTGCCCAAGAAACAGGATAACAGGAATTTACATACAGAACTTCTCAAAATACAAGAAATTAACCCTTAACTAAGACTCAAATCCTTTGAATGGATTTAGTGTAACCAAAAACATCAACAAAATCCAATTCAATGAAATTCACTAATAAGATATACTATGTTAAGACTCTTTTGTATCTTTTACAGGGATATGCTAATTTGTGGATACAGTCAGACAAGCTATACCAGGACTACTTTCAGTATTTAAGGTAACTGTGGTCTCCATACAGTGACCTTTATTAAAAAGAAGAACATTCTTCTAGCTGAAATCTATGTAAACTATAGCAGTATAAATGGTGGTATTTCCAGCTATCACTGTGAGTTCTGACTCAATACCAGCCCCGCCTTTAAAGCCTTTGGGACAAGCATGCCCAGTTGTATCCTACTGCTCCTTCTGTCTTTAAATAGCTTTTTTAGGGGTGTGTGGCTTCTTACACAGCATGTCATGTAACATCACACATTCCTTGTTTAATCTGACTGTCTGAGTGTAATTTATAAGACAATAACTTAAAAATCAGAGAAGCTAGAGATATACTCCTAAGCTTGTTTGAAATATGTGAGAGAACTCTTAAATACAGGGCACTTGTTACCTTTTAATAGGTGATAAAGAAATAATGTAATAATACACATCTTGTGATTTTTTGCACAGTAAAACTGTTTACTTTTCATACCACAATACTTAATTTCTGCTTTTAAACAAAGATTTACTCTGTCCATGGTGCAGTTTTGAGATGACAACGCCTCTGCAGGTACTGTTAGTACACAGATATGTTAAAGGTTTAAATCACTGTTAACTATAATAGTTATTTTGCTTTGATTTGGCAAATGGTAAACAAAGAGTTAAGAATAACAAGTAATTTAATATCTCAGGGGAGAGGAAGTTAAAAGTGAAATCCAGCAAGGTTTAAAAAATAGATACTTCCCTTCTCTAGAAGCTTATTATTTAATTAAACATTATTAGTCTGATGGGAGATGGGCAGGGACTCATTTCATCTGAGACTGTTGGAGAGTTTTAATTTTTTGGATTTCAGGCTTCTTGACCCTTCTTGAACACAAATGTTGATTACTACCTCATTCTTGCATGACCATGCACAGCCAAACCCCCCTGTATTTTTGTAATCTATTATCTACTATGAGGTAATACATAGATTAAAAAAGAAGATAAACAATCCACGGTTGTTTGTTTTTTTCTTTGATAAAATTGAAAGTCCCACCCTGTCAGGTTTTGAAAAGACAATCAGTAGCAAATCTAAAGCTACGTTGGCAGTTTTATGTAAGTACTAAGAAATCTTGTTAATAAGACCCAGCAGTTTTATTAGACAGTTTTAAAGAGAAACAAAGAGTATATTGGAATATTTACACAAAATATGAAAATCTCTGTGTTTATACATTTTATTTCATGACATTATTCTAATTTAGAATGCAGATCTATTTGCCTTTATAGCCTTGCCAGACCAATCTGAATGCTTTAAAATTAGAAAATCAGCAGTAATGTAATTGCAATAATCAGTAAAAAGCAACTTTTGATTGGTTTGCGCAGCCTGAGGCAAAAGAAGTTTATTGCAGTCTACCCAATTCAATAGCCATATTCGTCCTATATAATACATTAAGGGCTAAGCCACACCAGCGGGTTTCAACATGCGATCCGCGCGATTAGATCACGTGTTAAAACACGCCCACTAGTGTTGGCCAGTTGGACTGACCACACTAGGTACGCTGGGGCCTGTTGTGCTGCGATCCGTTGATCAGAGTGCATGCAATCATTATTTTTGGTGCGCTTCAAATGCACTCCGATCCCAGAAAATGACAATCCAACATATTGAATTCTGAAAGCACATTTACCCAGAGCGATAGCGGCTCTGGGTAAATGAGCCTGTTTGTGTTTGGCAATAGGAATAAATATAAAAACAGTTTCCTCTTAAGGAACCAATGCTGAAATCATACATTTGGCTTATTTCTTCTACATACTTTGTTTTTTTCTTATAGTTTATAGTATGTGAGGTTGAATGAAGACATATGTCCATCCAGTCCAACCCATCTAGCAATATCCTCATTTCCTCTTAACTGTTGATCCAGAGGAAGGCAAAAAAAACCCCACCAAATTTATGAAGGGGGAAAAAATTCCTTCCTGACTCCAAGTGGCAATTGGAAATTTCCCTGGATCAACTCTACTTTGTATCAATACCAGTAACTTGCAACATTCTGTGTTTGCAGAAACTTATCCAGCTTCTTTCTGAAACTGACCAATGAACCTGCCATAACAACGTCCAATGAAAGACCGTTCCATAGCTTTACTGTTCTCACACTGAAAACCTTTCCGAGCTTGATGCCTAAACCTTTTTTCTTCAAGTCTTAAGGGATGTCCTCGTGTCGCTGGACATGTTCTATTGGTGAACTATGTCCCAGATAGTTTATTGTATGGCCCGTTAATGTATTTATACACAGTAATCATATCCCCACGCAAGTGCCTTTTCTCCAGCGTACATAATTGTAACTTTTCCAGTCTCTCTTCATATTCAAGCTCCCCCAATCCCCTTATTAATTTAGTTGCCCTTCTCTGAACCCTTTCCATTTCAAAGATGCCTTATATGTTCAATTTAAAACAAGTGGTGGGTCAATCCTGGGAGATTAATAATAAATTTACATTTAAATACATTTTTTTCAACAACAGAAAATATTAAAAACGCTCCGCGTGGCACATTTGGATTTTGCTGCCAACAGACAATGGGGTTAAAGTAGAATATTGTTGAATTTACCATCTTCAAGAAATGGCAGTGCTCTTAGTTCAATCAGCTGAAGAGCTCTACAACATATCTATTTC
This sequence comes from Hymenochirus boettgeri, assembly GCA_019447015.1. Classification (NCBI taxonomy): domain Eukaryota; kingdom Metazoa; phylum Chordata; class Amphibia; order Anura; family Pipidae; genus Hymenochirus; species Hymenochirus boettgeri. The sequence goes on from JAACNH010002572.1 coordinate 17,325, forward strand.
ATGCAATAGCTTATACAGCCCCTTTTAATGGTAAGAATAGAAAGTTTTGGAGTGATGATTCTTACATCATTCCACAATGCACTTCTTTTGCAGGAATGAGAATGAGCGCTGGGACTAGAGATGGGTATTGAATGTCTTCATCATTATGAACAAGATTTAAATGGAGTCAGATATAATACTTTAACTCCTTTAAGTGCCAGACATGTAAGCAATGAATTGCTCTTTTACAAGGCTACATGGCACTAATCAATCAAAGACTCCGCTGATTTAGCAATGTTTACACAGCAGTTTCATCATCACTGCAACTAAGTAAATTCTGCAGGTTTGAGAACTGAGGATCGGTTTAAAAGAGGGTAATATTGTATATGCTTATTGTAGGTGCTCCAATTTATTAGAATGATAGAAACATTTATATTTAATACGGTATATCAGAAACCGTCACAGACCAGCAGTCATTTAGAACTGTGCAAACTTCTCTTTCTTTCTACTGCCCGATCTAAAATCTAAACAGGAATAGGGGTGTGTATGAATTATATGAATAAAACCCAGAATTCATTAAGGGCACATTAATGACTAGTGCAACCAATAAAATAGACATAGCTCAAGAATTATTATATATTTCTTAAATATAATAGTAAAATGTACCTTAATTTACACCTAAGAAAAAATATAGAGACAGAAAGAAGAAGAGGCAGTGGTTTGAAGAACAGATGACTTACCAGGAATAGAGCCAGAAGTCCCATCCAGGGGCTATGGGGATGGAATGACCATGTGAATCTGCATTGGTATCATGTGTCCAGCTGCACCCATCCTCTGAATGGTCAAAGTTCAGTTAAATCCTGATGGGTATTGGAATTCTTAAGGGAAAATGAGAACAAAATAGAAAATTTAAATGTATTCGCCTTCCATTAAACCTCTTTTTGTTTCACAAACTGCATGCCAGCAACACATGTTCTTCTGGTTTTTGTATTCAGTTCACATGATCTAAGCCTGCTTCACAGTTGGTAAAAAGGTTCACCTAATCCCCCTAACAAAACAAAGACAGAAGGAAAGAAAATACAGCCTAGAGGTACAAATACTCAGCTTGTACTTCTGCTAAATGCACATGTAATACAGTGAAAGTGAATGCACCAATCCAGACAGAGGGCTACATTCTAGTTCAGCCATTGTATAAAATTCAACATAAAAAACTAACACTTTATTAAACAACTAATGCCTGCATTATAACAAAAATGTGTGGTTCACTTTCAATGTTTACATTTACAACATTAACATAGAATATTTCATGTATGCCTAGAGTCTTTATTCACCTGCACGTTTGGACACATGAAAGCTGCTTTCTAATAATATATTACATTACAATATAATGTGAAAAAAGCCTGCAGTATATCCTTTACACTGAGCCAACAATCACATCTCTGGATGGAGCCTGTGAGAAATTAATTGGGGTAAATGTTCAACGTCCTGCTTCCAGTAGGTGAGTGAAATCACCTGACTCTGCCGGCCCTTTCCCCCCCGGGGGGAGAAGCATGCTCAGTTAAGACTTATTGCAGGGAAATCAGAAGTACCTGAGGAAAAAATTAACTATTGAGAAGGGAAGCCTATTAATGCAGACGGCTGGTCACATGACTACAAGCTGGTCACATGGCTAAGGAAGAGTTCAACCCAGGAAGTTACATTGCTGAACTTTCCAGCAATACACTTCTCACAAATTTTATCTAGAGATGTTGATTTAGGTTTTTTTTGAAGGTGTGATGGAAGGCTTTTTATATAATTATTACTAGTTTGGAAGAATTTGAGACCACAGTTACCCTTTAAGTGATTTTTTTTCTAAATACCCAAAGTTACCTTCATTTCCCACACAGTCTCCACATTCTGTAGTCTCCTCGTCTGACACACTTTGTGTTGTTACCTCTTCAGTCTTCACATGGGTTTAACTGTCTCTGAGGTAGGTTTCACTTCTACAGGAAAAAATTTATAATAAAAAAATGGCAAGTATATTACTCTGTACACTTATTAGTGAATACAAGAAACACATTTTGATCTCAAACCTATAGCACCATATCAATTCATAACTCTTTTTCAAAGGGTATCTCCACCCAGCACTGGCATTCGTCCCCGTGATTGGCTAAGGCGGGATGCAATCACAGGGGCGGATGCTGGTCGAGCCACTCCTGCTTGACTTCTGTGCACGAAAAGCCACGGGAGTTTAGCAGAAGGCATCGGGGGAACAAAGGCTGATAAGTACATTTGGGGATGGCAGGGAATGCAAGGTCGAGGTTTATAGCAATTCCCTGCAGGTTAGTAAAATTTAGTTTGGTGGTGGAGTTGCCCTAAAAGTTTTAGCTTTAGGGTGGACATGCATTTTCAATATTTTTTCCTCCAACACCCCACAGTATATACAGTTACACAGTTTGTTTAAAGGCGTTCCTGGTTTTCATTTGCTGTTAGAATGTTACTTACATCCTTATATAATTATGCAATATTCGGTTATATAACATAACTACAGATCAACTGACTTCAGACATATTACACCTGTCTTGGTTCATACCAGCACAAACAAAAATTATATGTATACGCCTAAACATAGGTATTGCCAAAGATCTAAATCTTGGAGGTTTCCCCCACAACATGGAGATGGAGCATGGAGGTAAAGAGTTTTGGAGCTGGGAAGCTCTTAATTGTCTTCAATGTGAGATTCAGCTAGGGGGTTATTTAGCCCAAGCAATAAAACATAGTCCCATTACTCAAACCAACTTTCAACCAAAGGCAGAGTGTGGTGTGGTTTTAAGAATTGTGAGTTGTAGTACCCTGTGGGCCAGGCAACCAGATTCAAGAACATCTTACTGCACCCCATTATGTAACGTGTAGTATATCATAATAACAAGATTAAAAAATTCTAAATATGAAGAATAAATAACAGAACCATAGATGTTAAGATAATGTGTATTTAATATGTTAAAACAAAAATGCTGAATCCTTTGATCCATGGCTTTGCTGAAACCCTTATTTGGGATTTTAAGTTCTGTTCCAGATTTAAGGTAATTACAAAGCATATATAAAAGTGAAGTAATATATATCATAGTGGAAGTATCATAGCCAGATTGTCTACTTTCTATCTAGAGAAGATTTTTTAAAATGTAAGATCTGTGGAAAGAACCATAACAGATACTACTATGTTGTGCCCTGAGCATTTCCTGCTCTTTAAAAAATGCCAGCATGTCTCTAGTGGTTAGGTTTCCATGGTAACTTTGGCTTATATTTTGCTCTGGGGAAGGAGCTAGAAATCCATTTTAACATCTCCGTTATTATAACTACTCATATTTCCTGCATTCATTGGAAAACATACTCCTAAACGGGCAAACATTCTTGGATGCAAAACTGTTGATCCTGATCCCGCCCCGAATATTTGTGGGATAGAAGTACTGTAGTGTAAAACAAAAACACACATTTGTGGACAATCAATGTCTCTCAGAATGAACATTCTTTGCAATCTGATTCTTATTAAACTCAGCACAAGGACTTCTTTTGTTTCGGCCCTTTTATAACCCTAAAAATACCACCCCCAAGGCCGCTGATATCGCCCCCAGACAATTATACACGCAAAAGGGCATTCCCCTCTGTCAATCAAATACATACATCTAGCTGGTGGAGAAGCTATTATTCCATAGTACAGAGCTTTCTTCTAAAACATGCGGCATATGTTACATGCTGAGATTGAACAAGCAGGCTATTAAGAGTATAACCCAAAGGTGCCCATCAGAATGTTTTTTTTCCGATTACACATTACATTGATACAGTGATCATATCGTTTTTAAAGTGCCATTTTATTACCAGTTCATTCAATTTGATGTTTTTTGCCAATCTGTATAAAATTGACTACTCTGACTATATTTCTCTTCAGTTTTCTGTTCTTCACATTCTCTCTTGTGAATTCTATAACTTTTTGAACACTCCCGTGCAACAATATGTTTTGCCTGTGGACCACTTCTAGCTCAATGAGCAATTCAAGGGGCAAGTTCAAAGAGCCACATGAAGGTAAAACACAGTTTACCAGCAGTAAAGGTTCCTAAGGCATGTTCTTCTATGAAATACTAAATATAAAATTTATTAGGACAGTTTCAGTGGAAATTATCAATATTTGTATAAATTGTTAGTTTGTGCATGCCTTCTTAGTTATTCTACATATTCTCTCCCATTTTTTTCCATAACAGTCCTCTACTAGGGTCCTGAAACCAGGAAGTCAGTATTTCGGTTGCAGTTATTTATACACTGACAAAATGCTGAATTGGCAGATTAAGTCTTGGGATGAAAATTACTGCTCTTTTTCTGAAAAGCATATGTATTTCCACTGTACTTCCCCTTTAAATGGTAAAATTATACTACATGGGCCAACATAGTTGCAACTTTAATTGGTTACTTTGATTCTGGGCTCCAATCAATCCCTGCATCTAAATTACCTAGAGTAAGAAAATAATACAGTGTCTTCTTAACTGAATCGATTTCCCATTACAGAAGTGTTTTTATAAACTAAATACACACTAACAAAATATTTAAAAGACCTGGCTATGGTTTTAATGTGTATGGTGTTAGGCAGGTTGGGCAAATTATTACTTAAGAAAAACACACAACTCTTTAGTTGGCCTTAGCTACAGATATAATTTAGTTTGTTACTGGTAGCTGGAAGCAGTGACTCTTTGTTTAAATGTGCAGCAACCTTATAAAGAATGTGAGTTACAGCTCTTTTCTTTGCCAACCTTCACAGCCCTAGTGTCTGAAATCAATATTTTTATAATGGCTGACTGCCAATCAGCCGGTTCAGTCTTCAGACTTCCCTATTGGTCGTCATCTCCAGTTTTTACTGCTTTTTACACCCCAGCATCCCTAAATGCCTTTGTCTCTCAGAGAATACTGGGATTTGTGTCTGTATATTAGGTTAATAGATTTATTGGTACAGATTTCAGTTAACTAAAGAGGAAACCTAATATAGAAAACTTTAATTATGTTTTGAAGCACGAATATTGTACTTCTATTGATTCAAAAACATACCAGACTATGTTGTGTGAAGTTGTGACACACTATGTCAGACAGGAAGTCAAAAAAATGACCAAGCGGAATCAGTATCACCACTTCCTTATGATGTCATCATTTTGAAATAAAAATGCCAAGATAAAGGAAGTCCCTCCCACTACAATGTATAATCGTTGAGCAGCTGGAAGATAATTCTGGCACTGTATGGTGATGGGTATTTAGGTACACTTTAATTTCATTGTGTTACAATATTCATGTGAATTCACTTACAAGTACATCTGGGATTTCACCTGCATTACATATAACTCTGAGCTAATCATTTATTAAATGCAAGGAATGAAGAGTAAAGGTGAACAACCCATTTTGCCTACATTAAAGCAATAGAAAGGTTCCCTTACATATGAGTGATGGTTTCTAAAAGAGTGTTAAAGTAGAAGAGATAAAGAAAAACCACAAGTGGCTCATCTACAGCATGACATGGTAGGCCAAAGATAATACCCTTGTCTTCCGCAGATAGACAGTTAATTTAGTTTGTGCCCCATCCACTTTGCATTATATATGCAACGTATATAGTGGTAAATTCCCTTAAAAAAAGAATATATATATATATATATTTAAATATACACAGACATACATTTTGAGACAGAATGCATGTGTAAATGTGAGAAACAGAAAGATTAACGATATAAAGGAGACTCTTAGGGTAGGTATAAATACAGTAAGTAATGGTGTGCTAAATTGTTTAAATTACCCATGCCTGCTTTTATTCCATGGTTGCACCAGCTGGAGAAGTTCATTTTCATTGCTGCACACTTCCAGGTCACACGCTGCTTTCAACAATACACCCACCACATGAAGTTTTTAGGAGCACCTGATGTGCCCATGCAACGCCCGCCCGAGTTGTTTGTGATTTTCATTATGTGTACAGCAACGCAGAACGGTTGGCTTGAGATAATGGAAGAAGCGATCGGTGGCTGCAGTGTTTTGAAATAGAAAGTGAACAGAGAGAAAGCCCCCTCTGAGCACACAACAAAGCAAAAAACGCTCCAGATTGAGCCGCCCAGCAGCGCAGTAATTGAAAGCAGACACTCAGAACTTCAAAAAAGATCCATAGCAGATGCAGGGCATGGCTCAAAACAACAGAATACATCAGAAGGACATTGGTGTTTGGGAAGGAACGTCATTGTGTTCTGTTTCCTGTGTTTTTGCATTTAGCTGTCCTTTAGTTTGTCCTTTATATCAAAGTTATCAAATACTCTGCTAGGAAGCTTCTTATTATTTCTTTTACTGTCTTATAATGAAAGTCAGTGGGATCAAAATCTTTTTAAAGCCACATCATTATCTATTGGTAGGGACATTTACTGCAAATGGGGGTTTGGACTAAAGGAAACTGTGTCTACAGAAAAGCTGGCACTTAATGTGTTAATTAAAATGCTTTTTCTAAGTAGGAGTTCTTGTTATAAATCAGGCAATTATATCTACGTTCTATTCTTTACATGAGCACAATGTGCAGCATTATGTATTTGGAACACCCAAGTCAGTATCAATACATTAATTGACCAGTGATTTGCGGTTTGGCTAAACCTCTTTCATTGCTTCTGCTAATCAATGCAAATAACATTTCTCACTGCCAAAAAAAGTTGCCACCACCTAGTACAAAGGCAAAACATGCAAATGTGAAGCATAATATAAACCCATCTTAAAGGATGTCTGCAGAATACAAGGGAATGCATATGCTGGACACAAAGTTAAAAAGTTTTCCCTGAGTTCACGGCTATGAGCATAGGCTACATTTGTATATCCTTGCTATGACTTTTGCCCAAAATGCATCTTTATCTTTAGCTCCCTTCTAATTATATCAGACAACATCCGCCCACCCCTTGGCCCATGCCTGGTCATCGTAATGTGGGTGGTTATTTTCTCTGGGTTTTCTGGGATACAGCCACATATATGCAGGTGTAAAATTTTAGTATGGAAAAAGTACAGCCTTTATCTTGCAAAGCCTGGTAATAAACAAGGATTTATAGAATACTCCTGCAATTGCAGAGTATCAATGATAATAGTTTTCTATTTTACAGTGAGTCCTTTCAAAACACATTATAATTAAAATATAAATACAAAATATGATAGACTTGTATTTACTTTAAAGGGGATTGATTTACTTCCAGTGCATTATTTCCAAAGAATGTCATGCCTATCAGGCAGTGAATGGTTTAATATACGCAGGTCATTTGGGATGAATCATATTTATGTTTTTCTCACTTTAGCAATGTGGAATTTGCAGTTCTCTTGTTCAACATCTGATAGCACACTCACAAGGATTATAAAGTCATGACCAAGTGCAGCCCTTACTTTAGTGACCCAAGGTCATCTGATACCTTCAACCTTTAGTCATTAGACCCCAGTGCAAAGCTGTCCGCTATTAACCCACAGCCAATAATACTCTGATTTCTGAAACTGAAGCGGAAAGGAAATATCTCAGAGCTGGCAGCTGTCAGCCTCGCTCACTACTTGGAGAATCAAGACAGGCGTGCAGAATCGAATAGGGTTTGTTTTCGGACTTTTTTAAAGTAATAATGAGGTTGAAGACAAGGGATCAAGAAATCAGGAATCGAATGTCCCATGAGGAGAATTCCTCTGGTTAGGGTCGGCTGTGTTATATCACCTGGGCAAATAAAATGGTTGCAGAATCTTGTTTTGCAATTAAAAGCTATTTTCATTCTCTTTTTAAGTGCAACTGAAGAGATATTACACTGCAATGATAGAAAACTATGGTTTGCTTAAAAAAAAATGTCAGTTTTCATGTTTTTTCTTAAGAGTTCTTTGTTCAAACGCTTGTTGGTTTGTCATGCATACATATAAGCGATTTTAGAAAGCAGTATGGTAGTTCTCAATCATGCTTATACTAGTATCCAATTAATTGTGAATTTAAAAACAGCAAACATAATTTGCAGGTCCATTGGGCAACATAACAAAGTTGCTAAGATGTCTAGACCTGTGACATGGACTGCACTGAATGCTGGGTAGTAAGAGAAAACATCTGTCCATTTATTAGCAACACTGGAATTTCCTGTTTTCCCAAATGCCTTTTTAAAATGTACACTTTGTTTTAACGGGAGTGTAGCTTGGTAGATCAATAGAACTCTGCGCATGCTGATGTTTTTTCAAAGAATACATCTCTTTTATCTTCCCACTAACAATCTCTGGATCTATATGGAAAAATTCAAAATGTATAATAACCAAAGTCTAAAATATAGAAAATTATCGTAGAAGTGAATTATGTGTTCAACTGTCAACTAAAAGCATGTAAGTATGTTAAGGGTTGTTCCTCGCTGCTTCCTTAATGGAAACTGCTGGGGAGATGTGTTTCCCAGATGGTTCATTGAAACTCTTGAAACATGTCACTGAAGCCCATCTGGTGAGCAGATCTCAATTTCCTGGGATTCATGGTAAACCCTGTCACAGAACAATCTCAGAATATTAAGAATTAAAGGGCAGTCCACCCCTAAAATGAAAACTTAACATACAGGTACAATCACCCCCCAAAATGGTGATAGTTGAAATCTGAAATATATAAGTCTAACCTGAAATCCTGCACAATGTCCTGTTTGCCCCTGTTTCGCTTCCTCCGGTTCTTCCAGTTGGCAACTGTCAGTTAATGGATTTGACAGTTCACATCACGCCATGACTGAATGTTAATCTCCTGTCTGCCTTTCTGAGCATGCCCAGGCTCAGTACAGACTTCTAAATTGCTCAGTTTCCATGAGGCACCCAGAAGCATAGCAGGCATACATTAATGAATTAAGAGGACAAACTATGATATACAACATATTTTAAAGGGCCATTCTTTCTAAAAGATGTTCTTGGGGGTGGAGTTATCCTTTTAAGAACATTTAAATAAGAAAAGTGCACTACAACTTCCATATCCTTTGCGCCACAAAAATGATTGGCTCAGCTAATCAAGAATCATTTCTTGAATCTTTGTCAGCTGATGCATGGTTTCTTTAAGGCCGAAGAAGGAATAGTATAGTTTATTATTGGTTTTGGTAGCATTAATTTACATGAATGCGCTCTACAGTCCCCTATCCTGTCTCGACATCTAAAATATCATCCTGTACCTTACACTTAAATTAGATTCTGGGTATTAGTGTTCATAATTGAGATAATAGTGGGTAATTTCAATTAACACAAATGTACATTCCTCACCTTGTCTTCGCAGCCAGACTTCCATCCGCTTCCCATTCCTGCAGGTGACACACCTTTCTGGATAAACCCGACAAACTGTGCTGCTACCCGTTCAAATCTCGCACCTCAGGAGTATCATATTGCATGTTCCCTTCAAACAGCTGTAAGAGAGAAACCACCACATATCATTTAACTGCATCATTCACTCCTGAATCCTTTTCAAACTGCACTGAAAGTGAATGCATGTGAAAAAAAAATCAAGTAATATTAAACTGTGAAATGGAAGGGACAAGCGTGCTCTCCCAAATCAAAAAATAGGGCTCCTTCTGAACTCTGTTCTGCCTATTCGCTTAATTAAAAATGCATTCTTTTAATAGCTCACATGGATTCTGGTTTTTATTTACACGTAATCCCTTTCCCTGAAATAACAGTACAAACTGACAGGGGAAATGACTGAATGGTTACCTTTAGGGGGAAGCACTGCATATGGCTTACTAGCAGCACTTGCAAAGGTGATCAAGTAAGTTATCACCACAGCATTCTGTTACCCCGCTGAAATAAATGTGTTTGTCTATGGGGAGTTTACCCTCCATTTCATTTCATGAGCTGACTTATATTATGACGCAAAGTTAATTTTGTGCATGGAATATTGTTTCCCATTTTGCCAAATCAACATAGCAGGAAAGGAGCCATTTTTGTTCTCTTGAACAATGAGTAAGCAATAAACAAGCAAATAATAATCCTACCTTGGTCTGTTCATTCTTTGGGTCCTGTACATATTCCCAGTCCTTTCCATGTCAAGCTGTGAGACCACTTTAAACTTGCGTACAAACAGCCCTATTTTCCATGGTAGGAAGCTATCTCCACCACGAAGCACCTTGTATGATGACTCCTCTCACTGTCTTCACAGTCCCAGGTCCACCTGCAGCCCATTCCTTCCTGCTTGGGAACTGGTATAGGGCATACCAACCTGATCGACTGCTCACTAGTCGGGCAACCCCAGAGACCAGAGGTATTCTCTGGCTGAAGATGCTGTGATCTGGGAGTCTGATACAAGGCCAGACATCATTCCCAACATATTAGAGCAAGGAGAATCTGTAGGGGCACCAAAAGAAAGGAAAAGGCAAGTAAATTTAACACAAAGGGAAAGGAATATAAAAAATATGCAAAAATAACACATTCAGCCTGAACGGACATAACTTCTTTACATTTTCTATTTTTCTTAGTATGGATACACACAGGTTCTATATTCTGACCAGATCAACCGGTCACAGCAGAGTTGCATTTATCAGGTGAATATTGTTTGTCATACGCAAAGTACAACAGTCGAAATATCAACCCATGTGTTCAAAAATTTTTTTTTACCCCTTGTTTATTTTTTTTCACACTTCTCTGTCTCTGAAATAATAAACATTACTAATGTTTACGTTACTTGGAACATTTATCACTTAAAGGCAATGAAACCCCTCTGTCTATAATTTATGAGGATATACATAATAGCAACCTGTACAGCTAAACTGTAAATGGCTTCTCTCTAATTCAATATTGAAATCCGGTCAGTCCAATACTCATACTAATAAGTATAACCAAGCCTGACCTGTATTTGGCAGCCATAAAGCTCAACCCGCCAAGGCTATTCCGTCTCCCAGGTCTGTGGGCGAAACCGGATGAACCGAGTTAACACCGGCTGAGGAATCTTGTTCAAGACAACTTCCGTGGGTCGGTGTTTCCTGGAATAATCTAAAATCCCCCAAAGAATTAATGAAGTATTTACAAAGACAAATATTATTCATTACATATTAATGTCACGTGTGATTTTCAAACTCACTAAAACCTGCATTTTACACACTGACTAAACAAATAATTCCTGCCATTTCACAGAAAGGAAATGTATTTCTAGTAACGAATCTTATGAAACAGTCTTTAGAATTTCCGTAGAACAATGGGTCAATAAATGTAAAACAAATAGAACCAGCAGTGTGGCGATTTCTGTTTTTTAATCCCCAACCTATCATTTACACACATTTCAATGCAGTCCCTGTTCCACTTATCAGAGACATGACCAGTCAATAAGATTCATCTGGTCTACATGCTCATGTTGTTTTGTTGAATGTTTTACATTATAGATGGTAGCTTGTACACATTAGCACTGATCATGACCATGCACTTCCCCCTCTCTGCTCTGGAGGCCAGTTAGGCAGCGCCTGAGACACAGTACAGCCACTCTAACTACCACAGAAAAGAGGGGCACGTTTGTGGCATGTATGAACTGTTGCGCAAGCGCAGCTGAATAGCCTCTGAAAGATCATGTTAACCGTAAACAGTCTCTATCATAAGAAATGGAAAATCCTTGCCATAGTGATTAAATCACACTGTTTAAATAGGGCAGACTTAATAATACCACAAAGACATGGCCATATACCTCCTAGACATACGATAGATAGATTCTATGCTTTGTTTAAAGAACCCGGCCATTTTACCATGGTGTGGCCCATTTTTTTTGTTGCGATTACTAATCAATCACAAGTTATATTTTGGTAGCACGGGTAGTAAGATTTTTAATGCATGTCCAGCATTACACGATTTCATTTTTATTGTTTTAATCCTAACAATAGTAAAGGTTATGCACCTCACAACTTTTATTATATAATTTATATATTGTAAATTCTGCAAATAAGAAATAATTACATTTATTCTGCTTTGTGCATTAACCTTGTGGAGCTAATTCCATTTCTATATCAAAGTGATACGTTCGCTAGAATCCAGAAATTTGTGTATTTTATCAACTCGCCTCCAGGCTTAAAAATATGATTCTGCATTAATTGGTGAATGTTTCCCATAAAACAAAACTGAATGTGAATGTGTTTTTAGTGCATGACATGAGTAATAGTAGTTCTAGTAGATATGAATGATTCTACTCATAGCACATGACGGTGGGGCAGGTTTTGGTTTGATGAAAAATGCTTTACTGCAGGATATATCTGTTGTGTTCAATGAGATCACTGGACTTCAGTTTAGTTGATCTAAACTACAGTTCAAGAACTAAACTTCAAGTCCAGTTGATCTAATTGACTACAACAGATATACCATGACCTGGATGAATGAGAACCTTCACAAGCATATTTACTGCAAGATGCATTTCTGCATGTTCTGCTTAATGAATATTTACAAATGACTTTCTGTTTATATGCTTTTTGGCTCAAGTCACACAGTTTCAAGTCACATCATCCTGACCTCACTAATAGTAAACAAAAAGAAACAATTTAGCTAAATATTCTAATGGCATCTTAGTGGTATTTAAAAGTCTAGTATGTGATCATGTTCTTGAGAACCAAATCTACATTTTAGTTTTCAATCAATTTTAAACCAATGTTCGCAAATGACCATTTAGAGCCTTTGTGATTACACCAGAGGAATACACCTGAAAGTAAGTTCCAATGAGATGTGTAATAAGGTTTGTTCAGCTTGTGTACAAAGGGCAATCGTTTAGGAAATGAGCAGAGGAGAAAATGTCGAATGTATACTGTAACTCAATGATACAATGGTATACATATCATGCGTTACTTTAGCAGGTTTCACTTTGCTTGTTTACAGTTTTTGTAACCAAAACATGTGTATCTTAACAGTTAACAGTAAACAAAGAGCCCTTGTACACATTTCCTTTTTGATCGTTTGATGAATGGCCAACATCTGAGATCAGAAAGTTACATGTTTACAAAACCCACCACCCTGAGAGTCTAATCCACACTAGAGCTTTTCATCTGCAGTGATCCTAAGTTGAGCTTTAATAAATCTAAGAACCAAGCCCGACAGTACTCAGAGCACTGGGATATTTTTCTTTATCTGTACAATAGATGGTAGATTGTCTGGCTACACAGTTATATTAAGTATAAAAATGTGACATGGTTATTCATAAAAAGCAAATAGAGGTCCTTTAACTAACTAATTTGAAAAACCAATGTTATAATCAGTTCTAATTCAAATTCCAGATAACAGAAATTAAAATGCGACCGAAAGTTTGAAGTATAAAAAAGTTCCCCCAATTTATTGCGGGATTTAACCGTACTGTATATCTGATCGTGGTATGGTCATTTGTGTCTATACATACTGTGTGTCCATCGTGTCTATACAGTGTATGCTTGTGTCTTAGAACTGCTGTTAAAAAGGTGTGGATCCAGACATTTCAAGTTTCCCACCCAATGCTGTGGCTATATTTTGTTTTTATCTCCTTGCTTGCTTTTTTGTTTCAGCTGTTGCAGGCAACGTGCCCAATTTTACAGTCAGCATAAAGTAAAGGTAAAATCCCATTAAATCCAACGTGCATTTACAGCTTTCAAACTAGCTTCAAACTTCCGATTTTTTTTTACTGGCTATGCTTTTGAATAGCTTTATGCCACATATATCAAGAGAAATAACATGACATATCTGATTTGGGGCTTTATTCTGACATCTGTTCCTATAGCCCTGTAGGACTAAGTAACTTTAATGATTATATGATTTTATACATTTTACTGTGGAAAACAAGCCCAATCCCTGTGCTTTGCACATGTTTGTCCCAAGGGTCACTATACTCATCGCATGCTTAACTGATTGCTCACCGACTCTCCACCCATTCTCTAACATTGTACTCAGTAAGTTGGAAATCCATAGCATTTTATATATTTAACCTGGATTTAATACAAATAGACACTAAACTCTTTCTTCCAAATTAGAATTTGAGCTGTTCACACACACAGGCATTCGGAACCTCTCTCGCTATCTGCACGTACAGCCTTGAGAACTCATTAGGCAGCTTCCCCTCCCCATCTCTATCGTCTGCATTTAGTATGCTGATTAGTGCTGCGGAACACTAGGAAGGGAATTCATTTCTGGTCTTTGCATTCAGCATTAGGCATCATGCCTTCCCTTCCCTAAGTTCACAGAAGTAAAGTGAACTAGGTTGTGAGCTTGCTGCCAGAAAGTTAACTCACGGTTATCACCATACTTCACATGATCTCAGAAATCAAAATAAATTTTTTTACATTATTTTTTTCTCTTCACATAACACAAATGTGATTTAAAAAAATAGATTCTTAAATGGACACTACTCATGAAAAAATAGACTTTTCCTCATCTTAATCTATATGAAATGGTTTCCAGAAATGGTCAGTTTAAAAAACTTTTTTTTCCAGTATAGATTCCTTCAAGACGAGGTCATACATATTGAATAGATAAGTTTTTGGTTTATATTCTCATTTATTTAATCACTGGAGACACATTTTGTACCTTTCCTAGTTCCCCATCTGCGCGAAAGCACATTTAAGCTTTGAAATCTCGTTCCAGCTGCAAAAGGCCCATCCATCAGACAGAAGGTGTAATTCAGAGAAGCCTTTAATGGCCTGACCATATATAGACTTTATACATTTATTTAACGCCTGCCTCCTTTGTGGCATAGAGTCAAGAATGCGCAGATATGACAAATCTTTTTGGCATGACCGTCTAGACCATAACACTGCAGTTATCCCCCATTATGCCCAATTTGAAAGGTCCCTGGCATTACATCCCTTTTTTATGCTGAATACATGCTTTTAACAATATTTTTTTTGCTGATCTTATCTTTTTTTAAATACTCTCTTGGGCTTTGTACGATCATCCTACTCAGGGGACATTACAGCAATCAATTACTGTACGAGTTCTTTACACCAGAAAATATTACAATAAACTATCAAGCAAGTAAAATTTTACTGGATTTGACAATAATTTGTAGCTATGGCAACTGATAACCTGTTCCCACTATCACTATTCACACTACGGTAAGTTCACATTCGTACACCGCTTAGCAATCCATGCACATGGAATCACTACGGTCGAATATGGTGATTATTTTATAGGTAACTAACCTAATAAAGGTTACTGTGGTTTTAAAGGGCAAGTTCACCCCCAAACAAAAAATTGGTAAATCACACCCCCAAAAGTAAGTCTAACCAGAAATGCTGTCTGGTGTTTCTGATATCCCCTCTTTCTCTTCTGTTTCCTGTTGTTCCATTTAGCAGCTGTCATTCTGGATGACATGGATTGTAACAGATGACATCACAGACATGGCTGAATCTATCCCCTAGCTGCCTCCTATGACATTTTTAAAGGCTTAAAAAAGCTTTAAGAGCCTAAAGGGAGGCAGAAACTTTAATAGTCTAGGAAAGTAGGAGACCATCATTATGTCTGTCAGATATCTAATGTAGTTATAGGTTTTGGGGTGTGGTTTTTTCTATTTTCATTTGAGGGGTGAACATGTCCTTAGTGTTTTTGCGGTGGTTGCATGTATGTAATCCCTTTTGAAATCTAGCTGCAGCAAGTGATGTACGGTAAATAAAAAAATGTTTTTAAATGCCAGCCCGTATTTAAAGAAGAGATAAAAGCCCTCTGTACATACTACAGGCTATTCTCGCACAAATGTTCTTGAGTATTGCTTCCCTTGAAATTGTTTTTTTTTCTCTGAATCTTGGGAAAGTCTCTTTCCCAAGTTCAGGCTTCACTAGCTCCCGAACAGGAGGTTCATGTTGGTTTTGTGATTGTTTGTTTTACTCAGCATCAAGGACTGGGCATAAATTCTGAATGAATTCTATGTAGAGAGAACCTACAGGATGGAAAAACATTTTCCTCTTGACTTACTACTCTCATCTACAGCAGAGCAGGAATGCGAGGTCTCGTTTACTTTGCTGTCAAAATCAGACACTGTCTTCATTATCAAGTTTTTTTTAATACAGCCTGAAATCAGTGACATACCTAAGAAAAAAAATACATTTTGACACTGTTAACAACAGCTGTATAAATATCCTATCATAGATGATCGGGAATGTATGAAATGTTCTACTAAGTTACTCAGCATCGAGAATATAAATAGTCAGCTATGCACATATTCTATGGGTTTATAAAAAAGAAAAGCACAAGGGTAATAATCGCATCACAAAATGCTATAAGCTTTCTTCACTGGGCGTTGTGTTTGTCATAATAACTGATATGACCTGTCATTACAGTGTTGTAAATATCTTCCTTTCTCCACACGACATCACTGACATAGCTAAATATGTTATTTTTAAATTAACCCAAACTTTCTTCAATTGCTCAGGCAACCCCTTTCCTAAAAAGCCATGTAATGCAATCTTGATTTTAAGCGTTCACCAATAAGATATTTTAAATGAAGATTTACCTGTGGTTTTTTGCCATGGCGAAACATCATCCATTCCTTCACCATTTGTGCTCACTTCTAACTTGTACGATTTTACATAGTAGGCAGTCGAGTGTCTCGTGAAATTCCCCTTGGGTTGCAACTGCTGTTCAGCAAAGTCCAAGAACGAAGATCTATCTGTTTCTCGGTAATGAAAGAATTATTAGAATTTCTGTAGTAGGTCCGCGAGACTTTTATGGTTTACGGTAAGTAGTATACCATACTAAGGAGGTCTATACAAGATGATATAATGTAAAGTGTTGCCTTTATCAGTAGATAAGTGGCATTGTAAGAGGGCATTGAAGAAAGTATTGAAGAATATACTGATCTCTCTGTTCTTAACACTAAGGGCAAGTGAAAAGCTCCAACAAAGAAAAGCTCTTATTTCTATGGATGCTCAACTGCATAATAGTAACACGCGGATAATGAAGAATACATTCATGTCTCTTTACTATAAATATAATTCCAATAAAGGAGCCAACCGGTTTAAGATCATCATTACACAAATAAAGTTACTTTACTTTTAGACCAGTTGTTTTTATCCTGCTTTTAACCTCCAAATATACAATAAACCCTTTTCCCACTTCTGGACACCAACAAAATTACCGTTCGTACATGTACAAAAAAACTAACTGTAGTTCAAGTGGCATTGCCATAGCACCCGCGTGTTTGATTCTCACTCCTCTATCTCTTATTATTTCTCTTTACTGATTGGGTTTCCCATCATGATGCTAACTGTGATGATCCGGTGACTGTCTGTGTTTTAATAGTATAAAGCACAACCTTGCAGGTAAGGTCCATTTAATTTACTAGTACACCTGTTAGTATTACATGTTTGTTCTAATGGCATTATCATAACTAATGTAGCTGTCTGACTCTTATTTACGGTTTATTTTGAATTTTATATAATATGGAAATAATTACGGAAAAACTGTAAGAAATAAACCTGCTAACACCAGATGACTTTCAAATGTGCTACTGTGGTGGCGCGAATAAAAGAAAGAACTGGTCTATATGGTAACGATGATGCATCTTACAGTTTCCCCCTTCCCCAAGTAATAATAAACAGAATCAATGGGGAAATAACTTTATGTGTACTGTTTTCAAGATTTGTAATCATATGATATCATCTGCTAATGTCACCATAGACCCTCGCAAGCTCCATGTAGCAACACTGCCACTAAATATCTGCAAAGTTTGGGCCCTGTAACTATTTGTCCCTTGTTTGTATTTCATTTGCTGATGTGATAAACCAACATATCCCACCAAACAAAATAAAATATTTATGTAAAAATAGTGGGGCAAGATTCACAAGGGTTTTAGAGCTGCAAGGCGTTTCCCACCCAGATTGATGTTTACAGAAACCAGACTATCAGTCCTCTGCTATTACTTGTAACAAAATCTAATGCCATTAACCGCGCAGCAACTTGGCATTTCGGCTGTGGCTGCCTTTTTTTCTTTCCAGATTACTAATGTGGAATAAATTATCCCCTGGCCTTTGGGAGTTGGAACCATCCCTCTGAGACAATGTCCTTTCCCTTGGAGCCAAGGTGGACTTTGAATCGTTGCTGTCATTCCATTTCAAGCTTGACCTTCACATGTAGAGAGCAGAGGTTAGTAATGGACTTTTAACTCTTTCAGTACCAATGAATCTAATACCTGGGTTTTACAACTTTGCAGATATTTTTATTGCTATTCGTTGTCTTCCAAAAGCATATTGCACAACAACAGCAGTGGGTGTGGTACATACATAATATATATATATACTGTGGTGTGTTTGTATACATGCAGGGTTGTATATTATGTGAAGAGCTGCATAACCAGAGGAAAAACACTGTTACAAATGTTATAAGCCCAACAACTTGCTCTGAAATACTGTGATGTATACATGTAGATTCAGTAACTAAATGTTAATATTTTTTTGTTCTTCGTTTGTAAGCAAGTTCCCAGCTCAGAAGAATTTAGACATTCCTCTGTCCACAAAATATCCCTGCTTCTATCTTAGTCTACTTGCTTCCAATGCCTAAGGGAGCTACTGGTACTGGGTGAATTTTTAAGCGCCGCACGCCGGCCTGTTTTCTTTCTTCTTTCGCAGAGATCAATTCATTATGGCACTCCTCACCACGCCTTAGTATTAACCTCCTGAATACAATTATTGTGAGCATGGTGGGTTCAGGCAGATCCAAAGTGGAAACCTGTCAGATGCATGCAACGCATCCAAATAAGGTCTTCTACGGATTCAAATACCACTTGACATGAGCTCGGCACATATATCCAATATACTTGCATTTAAACCATGCTGCATCAATCTTCTTCCTATCCATTGGCTTAAATTGATTTTACAGGCAAAACTGCAGTGCATTATGTACTTATCATTGCAAATGTACTTATTTCAATGCTTTGTTATTAACTGATAAATATCAGTGCCAATTTTATTATTGTCCAATAGAATACACATGCAAAAACACAAATGGAACAATTTTCTTTAGATCAGAGATTTCTATCAATGGCTATTCTGTTTTTGGAAAATAAAACTCCCAGCATCCACTGCACCTTTAAATAAGTCACCCTATGATATCTAATGAATATAAACCAAGGCAGCCTTCAATCATATTAACTGTTACATGCCATAGGCATTTTTCCTCAGTGGAAACTTCCTAACTACCTATCCATACTGTTGACACATCCTACATACATATATTTTCTTTTCTCCCCTTTTTCTGTTGCTTTCGTCTTGCTCTTTTATTATTATCTTAATTTCCCTTGCTTTCTAAATGTTTTGGTCTTTTCGTGGTTTTTATACTATTACATGGGTAGGCTTGATGACACATAAGTGCCCGGTCCACCATGGTATTTCCCTGGTTGTCCATTTTTAATCATTTTAAAACGTGAAAAAAGTAATGTGACAATTTCATTTTCTTTTTTCCTTGTATCTAAGTATCTTTCTTTTTCCCCTTGATGACAGGTTTCAAATATTATAATACTATCAAATTTATGATCAAAAATTACTGAAAGGGTCATGTCCATCCCCTAACAATCTATACTCATCCCTACAAAAAACTGTGGCCGTGTACACGCTACTAGTCCTCTAAGGACCCATAAGATCTTATATATTGTCCTAGTTTCAGTAATAGATTTCCAAAACAGTATATTACAGTAATAGATTATCATGGTGGGAATGGAAAACCCTTTAAGATAATTTCATAATTCCCAGATATTATATTCATACTATGAATTTACGAATTATCTTCTTGATTACCTGCAGATACTCTTTGTTGGTATCCACATAGGAGTCCAGCCTTGTCCACTTTAATGTCCTACTTTGTTGTCGCAGTCCACCTCCCAATCGTGTATGATAGATGATGCACTGATTTGCTCATTGATATGCGCCCGACTCCAATGCCCAAAAGGAAAATTACACTGGAGGCTACAAAAACCAAAACAGATTTCCAAATATGATAATCCCACCTAATACGGAAAAGACTTGACGTTTTTAGCATTTTTTGTCCTAATTTGTCTGATTAGAACAGATTTTCCTAGTGATTGAATTAAAAGCTCCGGTAATCAAAATTTTCCTCATATACTCAGAAGGATAAACACTTACTACGTTACTTTTGTAAACTGTCAACTGTTTACTAAAAGCCAAGTTGTTTTAGTCCCGTTTTCCTACCTATATAATATATATAGATAAAAGTCAGCACCAATAGAATCATTGTTTAGGAAATTTCAAATAATAGTAATAACACTCATTGGGTTTTATTTTTTAGCATATAGCATGTCATTTAAAACTGAATGCAAAAATATTTTAGACGGACATACAGGACCATATACCAGAAATAAATGCTGGGGTGAGGGTTGGGGGTGTTCGAAGCACATATTCACCAGGCGAGCACTATAATTCACACAGCTACTTATAAAACAAGGCAGCAGGTATGGTTTTAGTAAGATTTGCAAATCTAATATAACACCATTTGTGGCATTTTATATTTTTTCTTAACATCATTGCCACAGAGCTACCCCTTCATCAGCTGTAAACAAACCGTAATCTAATCACAGACTAATGAATTACAAAGATATAACCTGGGATGTATTACTGTACACACTACATCCTCTTACTACATGTCATCCACTGTCTGTGATATAGCCTGGGATGTCTTACTGTACACTG